>JAHZNE010000122.1:0-63267 GCA_027744055.1 Callyntrura sp. NNG-2020 | reverse complement strand
AGTCTACCGTGTCATCATACAAGCTTTGCATTTCCGTTCTGTCAGGTGCCTGCCTTGAGACAATATCAACTCGTTCATTTTGTACCAATCTGTTGTCATTCATTTACCGCCTTCTCACACCTCCTCATCAACAAATTTACCGTTTACCGTTTACCAAGGAATACCGTCATGTTTGCACGCGTGCTGGATTGTAACCACCACCGGTGGGTCATATTTATCCTACAGTTAGAGTCTAACTGTTAGACGTAAGTAAATGCTCAAGTAAAGTATGGTTTTTGTAAATGTGATGAATAAATGATGAATATTGGAAACGAATTCCACTGTCCGTTGATGTATAACCGATGTGGTGCGGTTTATTGTTGTGAATTTACTCCTCCGTCGTCATTTCACAGAATTCCGTGTTTGTCCTGGGACATAATATTTGTAACGAATTGTCATTTAAAATCCTAGATAAGAGGAGCTCAACCAAGGATGTTATATGCAATACAGTATATAACACTCCCAAGTGGTCGTCATAGCCACATATGACCTTCGATAAAAATTAAACGAGGTTTGGGACTTGGGAGTAATTTTCATATGCACTTTAGCCCCTTGTATGCAAAGGGAAAAGTCCATTATTTGGACGTATAAGACCATTTTGGTTTGGTGGATTAAACTCCACCGGGATTACGTACATGAAATTCAAAATAAATATGCACAGTGCACAATGCAATGAATGGGAGAAAGCAATCTAGCCATGTAGTAGCCATGCAATAAAATCAATCACAATTACGTCAGTCAATCAAAATATAAAAATGAGCTGGATATAATGTATAATGAATAACCGTTTCTGTTCTATATACTATATTACGAGGCTTCAAAGCTAGCATACTTCATGAAATCATGAGATTGATTATAGTATAAAGAAATATCTGGCAGACTGTCGGCGACCAATATAACCGCTTTACAAATATTTACATGCTTAGATATTTATGTTCACTCCTTCCTGTATGGCTGTGAACAGATGATATGGAGATGGATATACTCTTCACTTCTCTTACTGCTCTGTATTCTAACTCTGTTACGTAAAGGGATTGCCACTGTAAGAGCTTTTTTGTTTTCTGTGTGCGAATAATAAATGAATCATGAGAAGGAAAAACCGTGCGACTAATTTTAGTAGTAATTACATACGACTGCAAGTGCTACTAGTCATAGCAACAGTTTAGTTTTCCCCTTTAACGTAAACGTAAAAAAAGAAACACCTGCTTGCGAGTTGCAACTATTCAAGTTTCTGAATTTACCTGCGTTTCAACTCATTCACGTGTAACTCACAATTAATTAGCTATTTATCGATAGCTACAGCACATCTGCAATGCAAATAAGCTGTACCATGTGAGAAAGATTTACAAAACAAGCCATATTTTCCAAGAGTATAAAGATATTTTAGAGAATAAAGAGTATAAAGAGAAGATATTTTCCAGATTTTGGGGGGAAACTCGGCAACTAAAAATAAAATGCACTTCAGACCAAAAGAGCGCATTTAAATACACTGTGTGTGTAAAATGTACAAAAATTGTACTGAGAATAGTGGCAAAGGAATAAAAATTGGTCACTGATACTGCCTTTTGAAGGCATTCACACTAGGAAAATGTCGTCATCCAACAGCTCTATACTGGACTTTGACTTAACTAAACTGTGGGTCAGCCCATCAGATCGGCTAAATACATTTCCAGGTAAATTAGTATTTGTGGAAAGGATTGCCAACTGAATTGGATGCTACAATTATTGCTAATCTAATTTACTTTTTTGACATTAGATATGTGGCACCGAGTGTTCCTGTGGGCGTTCGTGTCTTCGATTGTAGTACATGTTATTGGTGCTTTAATTGCTTTTGGAACTCTGAGGAAACACAGGGTTGGAAGGTAGTTAAAAATAACATTCGCATATATATGTGTGTAATTTACATTGGTATACATGGATGGGCAATCAAATATGCAGCTATAAGTTTACTTTAAACAAACAGACAACAGTCACATTAAACATAACAAACTGCCTATTGATTAGCCATTTCCGAATAGTTAGTTGTATGTGGCCCATTTGTAAGTGATTTAAACCAAAAACTGTCTTAACAGTTGGCAGGGTGCGTGGGAGCCATCATGCAATTTGTCTGGTTTGAAATGGTGTTGGAATGGAATTATCTTAAAGTCCAAACGTTTATCAATGTTTTTTTCAAAACTCGGTAGAAAGCAGGATGCATAATTTGATCCCATACTATTGTATTGTACATTTATGAATTAATATGCAGAGATGGTTGTAGCATATTATTTATGATAATCAATGAGCGTACTTTATATATTGTCTTCTTTTTTGCAGATTTTTCCCCTTGTTGGTGCTCCTAATGGGTGTTATTAATCCAGGCACAACGGGTCTAATCACTAGTGCCGTGATCGCATTTATCTACAAAGCTAGCTCTTTACAGATGACACCATTTTACGCATTTGTGTATGGCGTTGGGCAAACTGGTGTAGCGGCTGCATTTTCCTTTACAAGAATTTTAGCTACACTCTAAAACTAAATAAGTTACCAAACGAACTGACATTTTTAATCATTAGATGAGGTTCACTGTTTGTAGTATTATTATTTTTTAACAAATAAGAGACAACAAGATGGTTCATTGAGCCAGTTAAATGAAATGTTTTTACTAACTCGACAACTCCAAAGTTTGAACATATTTAATATTTTTAACTTTACTTAGACTTAAATGTATACAACAAACATATAGTTTTACATCCCATACTATAATTCAGATATTCTGATTGTGATGTAGTATTATTTTAATACTGGTTAAGCGCATACAATTTTGCATTTATACATAGTAGTTAGTATATATCTTATTTCTTTATAAGTTGTAACTGCATGGACATTGCAGAATAAAATTGTGTAATTACTGTGATCTTAATAAAAATTTGAACTATAAAATTACTGTTTTTAATTAAATTTTAATGAGCAAACAAATTACACGCAAATGTTTCTGTTTCTATTCATAGCACTACTGCACAGAGCCAATCGCAACATAACAAGTGAGCCTTATAAAAGTTTGCAATAAACGGCGAAACTTCATATAAATGAGTAATTAAGAGTAAAGCTCGTGTGTTAATGCAGGAGTAATGTTCAGTAAACGACTTAAAATAATGTTTCGTACAATAAATTAAATTGTGAGCCTTATTCCAAACTCACACATTTCACAGAGTATTACAGTCTCCTAAACCTAAGTCACGCCAGAGTATATAGTTCTCTGACGATAAAAGTATGTACAACAGTGGTCCAGTTAACCAGTTTAGAATTCGGCAATCCTGCTTCGAACTGTTAAACTAATAATTTAAAAATATCTTATCAAAGTACTACACTACACTTTGAAGGTACAAATATTGAATATGTACACAAAACCCCGGCTACATTTTACAATTCACAATTATTAAGTAACATATAGTATAAACAACAACGGACTAGACCTAGTCATAAAATGATTTAACATTTAAAAATTGGGCACTATTTGTTAACAGTTAAACGTCTGTTACTCTAGAAGAAATGGATGGCGAGCGGGGCGGTATCCGATTTGAGGGGCTGCTGGATCGAGGTTCATTTGTTACGACAGTTGTGAGTAAATGATCTGTTCCACTGCCTCCTGATTCTCCTCCAGGAGTCTGAGCTTCAGCAGCAGCAGCAGCAGCAGCTTGCTGCTGTGCCTGTAAACGCCGCTCTTTGCTTTTCTGAACAAATCGCTTCCATATGATCTATGGAAAAAGTAAAACTTGTGTAAAATGTCCAATATATAAAAAACAAGTAATTTAGAATAATTGTATTGCTTCGTGTAGACTTATATTTTAGTTTGGCTACTAAAATATAAGTGTACCTGTATTACTCTTGCACAGTATTCCTCTCGTTGACGCCACAACGTTGACGAGATTGGTTCGTAACCTATGCACAAAATTACAATGAATTAAAATTGTGACAATCTTAAAATAGGTGGATTTCTTTTGCTAACTGTGTATATATTTTATTCGCAAGAAATTATAAGTGCATTTGAAAAATATGAACAAACATTTTGTTGTAAAAAACATTTTGACAACCTATAATTACAAGTTTAAAAAATGAAACAAAAGATGGCATTTTAGGAAAAGTGCATATTGCATGCAAGAAACAGTGATTGTTCAAACGATAATTTACTTGTGTGCTGGCCTGCGAATGCCAAGGCGTTCAAGTATGCATGATATAAACATAGACCGCGGATCCGGGGGGACAAGGGGGACATGTCCCCTCCTGAAATTGGCAATTTAACATTACAGGATAGGGAGCCTAATACATTGAAGGAAAGGATTGTCCCCTCCTTGTCCCCCCTGATGCGCGGTCTATGGATATAATAGATGTAAAGTTGTGATAATTTAGGATCTGAATAATGCCAACTCACCTGGTCTGTCCTGATGCATTTGTACCTCAGTTAATTCAGCGGCATCCTCGATAGGATTTCCTGTTAGGATACAATTTAATTAAAATATAATTTTGGAGGGTAGGAGGTGCCTTGCTATGTTACCCTTATTACTTCATTTTGTATACTATGCATTGCAAATACCTTTTCGAGCAAAGAAATCGCGGGTTAATGCATCCAATATGTCCACGCAGTACATCATGTCACCTAAAATCGTCAATAAATGCATAATTAAATGTATTAAAATGCATTTTAGTTTTTACATTAATTTATAATTGCTTTGGCAGACAATGCTGAATTAAATAGGGATTAGCGAATAAAAAATCATACACACACCCACATTGTTATGTATTGATATTTTCATACATACTCAAGTACTAATTCACACTGCGATGCTAATTCATATTATACCGGCAGAAGTAGACATCTGAAAGAGAAGTATGATAGATTGACCAAACGTCTGAAAGTTGAATACTTCATCCAGGCCGCCCGGTTTCAACTTAACATTCATGAAGAAAGACATTCCAAAAATTGCAAATATAAACATAACCAAAAACAAAAGGAGGCAAATATTGAATAGTGCTGGCAATGACATGGCCAGTGCAAATAGCAGGGTACGTATTCCTTTGGCTCCTTTCACCAAACGCAAAACTCTTCCGACTTTGGCCACACGAACTACTCTCAACAGGGTAGGGGATACAAAATATTTTTCTATGAGGTCACTTAAAACCAGTCCTATAGAGTGCATAAATATAAATATATATTTTCACATAAATATTTTCTAGAAAAAGATAAATTAAATGTGTGTACACTCACCCAAAATAGAGAGGATCACAACCACAAAATCTATCAATCAAACAAACGGTTTTAAACAATTTTCCATACTGAGTTTTGAGCACCTGATTGGACACAAAAGACATTTTTCTTACCAAATAAATTCCAGGGTTCCTTGAAGTAGTGGTATCGAAGTGCAAATATCTTTAGCAAACATTCCGATGAGAAAATTGCAATGAACAGGCCGTTCAAATAATCCAACATTTTCTCCCAGCTCTGATAGAAAAATAATGCGTCTTGATCACTTGAAACAAACTAAACGCTGAATACTTAAGCGATGTCTTACCTTTGGTTGTTTATAGTGGTCCAGCGTCATTACCAACATATTCAATCCAATAAATACCATGATAAGCATATCAAATTTTTGGTTCATTACAACATCAAAAACAATTCCTTGTGGTCGCCACTAAAACAATGAAAGTAAAATGTAATTTGTTATTGTAGAGTAGACCATAATGTTTTTATTTTTGTTAGAAAATTTATTACCCTTGGACGTGGGACGGCTTTCAGGGGTTTTTTGCTGCCCATTTTTTTCATAGCATTGTAATACTTTTTCTGGTCTTCCGTCATGAACATTTCTAAGGAACCTCCCGCCTAATAATTTAGTTTATATTATTCGAAAAGCAACTTTAGATAAGATAATTAGAAAAAACTAATTTAACTACCTTTTTCTTTTGTTCATTGAAGTTGTCAATGATCACTCCGATGAAGAGGTTCAACGTGAAAAATGAACCAAATATTATAAAGATTACAAAGTACGCATACATTGTAAAATTCACTTCTCTGTGCGGTTGCTCATCTTCCTATGTATATAAAGTAATGCATTCGTATGATGTATAATTGATAATTTTTTCATTTGGCTGACAGATTTTTCTCATCTGATTGGTGTTAGATAGCTTACCCCTCGTGAATCGACAGCGTCATTCATTATATCAATCCAGCCCTTAAAAGTTGCGATTTGAAACAAACTCAAATATGCTTTTCCTACGTGATCGAAATTCATGGGTGAATTTTCCCAAGTCATGTTGTTGGCCAAACATTCTACTTTCCCTTTAATTATACGGAAATCCGGTTTTGCACCATCTATTGGATCCACACACTATAGCGAAACAACACGAACATTTAGTACAACACCATGAATCTAAATAGATTAAAATGTAAGTACAATTTAACCTTGTAGAATTTGCCGTTGAACAGTTGAACTCCCATGATTGCAAATATCAGCCAAAAGATTAGACACACCAACAATACGTTAAAGATACTGGGAATGGCTTGTACCAATGCGTTGACCACGACCTAAATACAATAGCATATACCTCATGAGTGGTAAGTGAGCTTGATGTACAGTGTACTATTTTAAACTGAACTTGCCCTCATTCCTTGCATCCTAGACATTGCACGAAGCGGACGAAGAGCTCGGAGCGTTCTCATCGTTTTAAATGCCTGCACGCCTCCAGCACCTGCCAAAGCTGCAACAAAGTTGATTAGTGACACCTAAGACGAACGTAAACATATTCACTCAGTCATTTTATTGCCACTTTTACACATTTAAATTATGGTTAAATAAATATTAATTAATTTAATTACAAACCATCACAATGGTAAAATCCAACCAGCACCAAGCATTTGTGAAGTAGGTTCGAAAACCCAGTGCCAACCACTTTACCAACATTTCCAGCAAGAAAATTATGGTAAAAATTCTATCCATGTAGTAGAGAATGTCTGTGAGAACGGGGCTCTTTTGCAAGTGTACATCTTCGAGTGCCTAAAGAGAAAAAAGTAAAGTATCCTATAACTCAGATATAACTGTGGTAAACTTTCTCTGTCTCATGCTGCCCCACGGTTTTATACACAGCCTTGTATCACTTTTCTGCTTTCGCTCTATCGCTGGTGGATTTACAGCTAGCTAAGGTGGCACTTCTAAATAGTAAACCAAAACGCAAAAGCGTTAAATGACTATATCTGCCAAACGGTTTCAATTTTGCAAAAGTCCTTAAAGAGACCAGTAATGGAGTGCCAAAACAGTTTCAAAAAGTTCAAAATAGAACCCGATCTTTAGATATGTTGGGAACTGACTAACTGACATACAGACACACACACACACGTCAACGTTATGTCAATAACACAGCATACCAAAGCTAGCGACGACAGCAAAATCATTATTATGACGGCAGTTTCAAAGTATTTGTTTTCAATCAGTCTGAAAGTTTTCAATCGTAAATGCGCCCAGCCAATTCCAAACGGCGTATCGTCCACTGCAAACATGGGAAATCGATCGTAAAACTCGGGAGGAAAACAGTCGGCTGGATATTCCTCTTCGTCCTCTGTTTTTGCCAAGGCTTCTCCCATCTCCGTTTCTTCATGTTCCTCCAGCACATCAAAGTCACGAACAGACGTGTCTACCTCGATCCCATCTGTAAAATGTCATTTATAAAGAAAACCGATAAAATTTCTCTTAAAAACGATATAATGCCTTATGTCTGGAATCATAGTAGTTTTACCTTCATCATACTCCTTGTGCGACGTTATGGTTTTATGCGATTCATAAGACTTCATACTCATAGTGTCTCCCTCAATACCAGACTCTCTGTGGCTGTGAGTTACTTTAATTTTAGTTTTTCCATTTTCAATCTGGCCTTCAGTAAGCGGAGATGGACCACCTGCTGCCAGCTTATTGACATTCATCACCAATCGAGCTTTCTGATTTAACCGTGGTCTTTTCTTCACTTCGCTCCCTGTATGCCATAAGAAAGGCCATCAAAATGTACTGATTACAATTCATTTATTATAGAAAGTTGAGAAAGTGGGTTGGTACCATTTTCATCTGTTGCTTTCTTGATATTGTTATAACTAGAAATCATTCCACCGCTTTCTCCATTCATATGCTCACTATTGTCTGACACTTGATTTTTTGATTTCGTACATATCCCAAACACTTTGGAGATACATTTTCGGATGGAATATTTAACCCACCGGCTGAACCTTGCAATTCGATGGAAAGCCTCTGTCAGCTTGTTCGTCTCTGCATCTGCTTGGGGCGAAGAGAGATTAGATGCACCAAAGCTGCTGAGCAACAGGGCCAAGAAGAGGTTCAGAACCTATTGAGTAAAAAGCAATTACATTTTTGTGTGGACTCTATTGTGAGGCGGGAACAAATGTAGTTTTACTTACGACAAGATTCCCAATAATAACGGTTGCTAAAAAGAAGGGCACACAAGACGCATCTCCAACCAACATGCAGTCCCACATTGACTCAATCCATTCACCGCAAAGAACTCTAAAGATTATCATGAAGGAGTGCCAAAAATCCGTAAAGTTCCACCGTGGCAATTCATGTCCCGGAAACATTTTTACTTTATCTGGCGTTATAAAGAAAAGGGAGAAAGTGCGTGATAAGTTGTACATCCATTTAGGACGACACGATGTTTTAAGTTTTAATTAGATTGGTATGCTCAAATTTCTTACCATAGTAGTTCTTAGCAAAGAGTTGCATTCCCATCACGGCAAATATGAAGATGATAATTATCAGTACGAACACAAGGTTACCCAATGCTCCCATCGTTTTACCCATAATGCTAATCAAGAGATTTAAAGTGGGCCATGATTTGGCAAGCTTGAACACTCGCAACTGAAACAATTGAAACGACCATTCACTTTTTTATGAAGAGATGATTTCGAAAAATTACAATAAAAATAAGTGGTATGGCATTACTAATCGGAAAGACCGAAGGGCACTGATTCCTGGAAGGCCAGCATCTTCAAACAGCATTTCCAGAAGGGATAATGCCACTGAAAGTATAAAATGGATTTCAATCAATTTTACGCCACAACAATTGAATTCTCCGCATGAAATTGGACATAATCCAGATATATTTACTAGCTAACCGATTATAAAGTCAAAGATGTTCCATCCAACTTGAAAATAGTGCTTTGGACTCATAGCGATCAGTTTCATTGCGCATTCAATTGTAAATATTGTTGAAAAGACCTAAAAATGACAGTACTTGTTAAAAATGACCTAAAATTGACAGTACTTGTTAAAAATGACCTAAAATTGACAGTACTTGTTAAAAATGACCTAAAAATGACAGTACTTGTTAAAAATGACCTAAAAATGACATTACCGTATTTCCAACACCAAGAACTTTAGCCATCTTTATATTTTCTTTGAGCCCATAGTGGTCCAACGCCATAAACAAAGTATTGATAGCTATGGCCACCTTGGATTTTTAATCGAGAAATTTACACAACAACGCTATTGAAGTATGCAGATTAGAAATTAGTTAATCTTAGATTGTCACCGTTATAAGAAGCTCCGCAAAAGGATCAAACACAATGAAAGCCACGCACTTTTGAAGCCAGCTCCAGGGAAATCCACAGTCCCAGACACAAAATATATCGACACTGTACATACAAGATTAACTGAAATTCATCTTAAATAGTTTCATACTATACTACACTCAAGTAATACCAATTACCATCGTAAGCATCCTCGAAAAACTTTCTCTCTCAGCTTCGGTTTTTCATGGTTGGCATTTTCCTCTGTGGAACAAAAGATTAGTTAAAGCGTGATTTCTAGCAGTAGCTTGCGTTGCACATACTCAACTCTAAATTGATCCAAATACACTACAACGCTACAAACTAACCTAAAATTTCACTAACTCTGCTAGCAATGCTAAGTCTACTTTGTCTCCCGGCTTGGTCGATAATATCATTTAGCACCATCACATCTGAAAGATTTTTTTACCGTTTGAGTATCTCAACGGATTGCAGTACTAAATGAAAAGTAATAGTAGTGATGAAGCATTATTTTTTACTCAAGCATTTACCATGCATATCCACATCTACCGACGGGTCCTGTTGATCTGAGGTTGTAGCTGTTTCATGGTTTTCTGTTGCGTCTGTTCCATATTTATCCGTGTTATTTACATCGTATCCATCGTAAGGACTGGTTCCGGGTTCCTATAAAATGTTGTTATATACACAAGATAATAAGAATAGAAAGTTACAAAGGCAAAATAAGGTGTAGAGATAGCAGCTGCCACATGCGTCATTGCTTGTTTTCAAACACTAACGGTAACATTACGATAACTCTTGGCCATCCGCTGTTTCATTTGAAATTCTCTAGTTACGACTACTGGTTGACTCCCCCCAAGTGCACCGCGACCTGACACATCCATGTGAGAAGTAAAGGTCAGTCTTGAACCGTGCGAATTGAACGAGGAAGAATTGCATGATCCTAGACCTAAAATTGGGGCAGTGTGCTTGCATTGCAGCTTCTACGAATTGCTTGTAACTTACTCTACTGTATAAAGCAAACTGTGGATGTGTAAAAGTTATTTAGTGACTACAAATACGAACCTCTGCCATAATGGGGGACGATAATAGCACCATTATCCTCAGATAACGGGGTGGCTGCTGTGGAATCATCTGCATACGGTAAATGCTGTTGGGCGTCCATATACGTAGATAGAACTTTGTCTCCACGTCGTCGTCCAGTTTTAGACTGTCTTCGAAACGTGGATCCAGGGCTGCCAGGTAAGCTTAGACTAGTCTACAGCATTTTTTTCAAATTAGTGTAAAGCAATTCAACAAAGCATATAAGGTAAGTGTTAACCGATCAGAATTTCTGTCTCTCTAACGCTGAACTGTAATATGGGAAGGCAAGTATTTATTTGTCTATTGAAAAATTGGCTTTTCGAAAGTATTATTCTACACCTCCAATGTGAGACACGCCAAATACCTATCGTATTATGTAATACGAAACGTCATTGAAAATGTAAAATGTAATGTAATTCTCCATAAATTTCATTAATGCATTTGCATTTGTTTACGTGGCTAATAAGAAAGTATACTCATCTTGTGTTACAGGGTCAGATTACCCAATACAAGTTATGCAAAACTATTTTTCAATGCCAACGCTTATTGGTACTCACCTTCCTAGAAACTCTAGTGTAGCTGTTTCCAACTAAAGTTTCTTCCGCAAACTCCGATTTCAACGATGTATTATCATCATCATCTCTGTGACGTCTGTAACTGGTCGCAGAGGAACAGATAGATCTCCTAGTCATACTTTCCCCATCAGGTTCATCGTCACCAAAACCACCGGCACCAGCATTGTTCTGTTTGGCTTCTGCCTCTGCTTGTGCTCTAGCAGCTTCTTCTGCCTCAGCCTGTAAGTGGGGAAAGCAAAGTGTAAAAATGGCTCGTTACAACTGGGCTCTAGTTACACAGTAAAATGCCTTTGTCGCAAATACCCTCATTGCTTCAGCCTCTGCCTCTGCTGCGGCATCTTCTTCTTCTGCTTTCTTTTGGAGTTCGTCGTACGACATGGCGACAATAGCCAAGATTAAGTTCACAAGGTAGAATGAACCTAGAAATATGATGACAATGAAGAATAGCATGTGCCATGGCCCGGATACACGGAGAACCTACGCAAAAAAGAAAGTTGGACACGACGTGAAATCAATTATTTATGAAGGAGGAGTTCGTGTGAATCAAATTCCATCAACGATACTGGAATACGCTTTTGGAAAGCAAAAGCTGCTTGCTGTGATTCACCTGTTGATAGAGACCTTCCCAAAAGTCTTGAGTCATGAGACGGAATGCTGAAAGCAGTGCCCAACCGAAGGAATCGAAGGATGTATAGCCATAGTTGGGATTCTTTCCAAAGCCTTGTAAGCAAGTGTGATTACCAGGACAACCCCTACATAAAGCAGAATGTGAGGAGTAACCATAGCGTAACACAATTATTCTCTTTTCGTCGACTTTTTAAGGATGCAAAAATGCAGTAAATTTATTAGAACGTTTGTCAAATTTTTTGGCTAATTTTTTACCCCGCTCCAGTTGAATTTCCACAAAGGGTAAAACCCTTTTCAGGATCTCTGGAATGCCAGTTCGACTCATTTGACACATACGAAAACCAAGTTTCATTGGACAGTGCCAATTCTTCTTCGGGAATGTCTCGCACGCATTTTTGTGTTAACACGCCCATGTAGATTTGCAGTCCCATCAAAGCAAACACTGACAATGAAAACATGGTTAAAATGATGACATCTCGAAGATTTTTTACTGACTCGATCACAGCTCCAACAATGGTTTTCAAACCTTCAAATGTACAACAAAAGCATGTCAATTGCAGCAAGAATGGAAATCGCTGACCTATTATAATTCTATTTATTATTACCCGGTACAATCGCCACCGTTTTCAATGCTCTTAACACCCTGAAAGTCCTTAAAGCTGCCAAATTCCCCAGATTTATACCCATTGTTACATATCTAAATTCCATAAAAACGTATTAACTATTATGAACGTAATTTTCCTTCTGACATGGTTAAGGTGGTATTTTAAGACACATTACGCAAGGAGGATAACAACAAAGTCCAACCAATTCCACCAATCACGCAGATACGTAAAGGGCTCTACGATGTACCCTCTGGCCATAACTTTCACTGCCGACTCAAACGTGTAGATCGCAGTGAATAGGACTCTATTTGTAAAAAAAAAGTAGTACTCAGGTCACCTTTCAACAAACATGTCATACATAATAGGCATGATGTACTAGTCTGCATCAGAAAAGTGCATGAAAAGCTCGTGCATCTGTCAGCTAGGCTGTATTACACATAATATATCATTACTCGGTTGACTCAGTGACAGGAGTTGACGGCATGATCATGACCAAGCAATTTGTCAAAATGGTAGAAATGATGCATAACGTGAATAATGAGTGGGTAAGTATTCCTATTGCTGCTCTACGGATAGGATTCCATGGGGTGAGAAGATATACCGCTTTCGTTCCACTAAACCGGAAAATGTCTTTCTTCTTACTCACGATCACGAAGGTCTGTCAATAATAGTATGATCGTATAAAAGCTTGCAAACAGAGGGTTGTAGAATGCATCATTATAGTCAACTTATGTAATCTATGATTTCCCAAGTCGATTGTCAACAATTAAATTCTGTAAGCCAATTATGGTATTTAAATTACAGCAACGTTTTGGTAGTATGGATCAAAGTCCTCCAGCGGTATCCCGGCCAAAGCGGGATCAAAGGCAGCTGACATCCGGATAGGAAGTGGCATGCCTTGTTCAAGGTACGTATCTGGTCCATGTCCGTCCTCTTCGTCATCATCATCATATCTGTGTTGTTTCTTTATTGGAAAATGAGACAAAGGACCGCCGTTAGTAAAGAAAAGGGAAAGAGACAAGCACAATGAAGGAGCATGGCATTTTTTGATTGGTCCATAATATGCAATTAAACTGCTGTAGGGTTTTCCATTCAAGCAGAAACCGAGCGATGTTGGTATATCTTATATACAATTATCAATGCTGTCGCACTTGTGTTTGTACAACTAGTAGTTGTAGAAAGTTGTAGTTGTAGTATACATATATAAGCAAAGCTACGAAACGAATCAATATCGATATGGGGTGTGGTGCGACAAACCACGTTGCCTATTATTTTGTCCTGGGTGAAATAGATTTTCCTTGGATGAGTATGTAATTATGTCCGTGTATAAAAATCCAGCCCTATATTCTGTTACTGAAATAAACACAACGCAATACATAATGGTACAATTCGCGTAAAAGGAAAATTGTATTTACTCAAAATCAACGTAGTAGTATTTTCTTTGGAAAAGCTTTACCCAAAATGTAGACATTTTTTCTGCGAGCTAAGCTGTGCGACTGGATTGTGAATGTAGTTAGGTAGTGAAAAATATTTTATGTATATATTTTGATTCGCTGTGCATTTCTGACATGCAATCAGCTTGTCCAAGGGCACAAAACGAATTTTAGTATATGTTACGGCTGAGTAGGTCAAACCTGTGACGTTGTTTATGGGTGTACATAATTCAAGAGGTTTCGTAGAAAATTGGGGAATGAGTCCACTTTAATGTGTGAGGAATTTTTGAAATTTTGAAAAGCTTTTTGCACAAGAAATCATTAAAAGTTCTATTTTTTATATAACTAAACGGACACAAAAACAACCAATAGGGTATTTGATTTTTACACGTTCTTATTTGACGGGGAGATAAACTATTTTTCCCAGCACATTATAATTCTACCGTGACCTCTTTTTTCGTTACTGACAATGCGTGTTCGTAATTCAACAGATTTGAGTTGGAAGCATCTAAAACACCAGAGGAAGCAAATAATATGCATTTTTCTTGTGCAAATGATTCTTAACTGACAAATTTTTTAAATATAAATGTAAAATATGATGTTATCAATGAATTGCTAAAAGCATTGTCAAATGTTAAAATAAGTGTTCAATAGTTTAAGCTATTAAATTATATGAAACTATTAAAGGAAGTTTTTTTACTGCTCGTCCATGATTATGAGTTATGAAATGTTGTATGAACGAACTGAAAAATTAAAAGTGGTGTACATTTAGTTACGATTGCTCTCACGATTGTCGATTTAAAACGATTTTTTGAAAAATATGGATTTGGCCATAAGAAATCACACAGAGAACATGCATTCCGTTTTTGAAAATTCGGAGCAATACAACAAATGGCATCAAAATACTTTGAATTAAGTTTTACTAATTTCTTAATAAAAACTGTACGTTTGTTGCATTCGAACATTTGTTGTTCAAGTGTGCGTAACATTTTGCACCTTTCTGCCGTTGATTGGATTTAAATATAATGTAGATATTTATCTTTGTATTGACACATTTCACTCTATAATATTAGGACGTCTTTGAATAATAATATTGACCTTCCGGCGAGGAGTGGGTGTATTGACATTTGATAATATAATTCAATTAGCTACTGCTACAGATAAAATGGAAAAAAAAACGATGCAAACACTAAAATGACGATGAGAATCAGGATATGAAGTACACTAAGGGTTTCCAATAAATAATGTCCACCTGTCAGCTTTAACAATTAAACAAAAGTGAAATATTTTTAAACTAACCCCTTCTTCTGCTCTCTTTTTCTCCAGTTCCTTTTTCTTGGCATACTCTTCCGCAATCCTACCTTCAATCGTTACAAGGGACTCCCTTGTAAACGGTCGAAATATAGGTCGCTCGTTGTCTTTATCCATTTTGGAAAAGAATGGCCACGTTACAATACAAGGATCACTTCAACATATTGACTCATAAGTGGACGCAGGCAGGCGTTTGCTTTTTAATTACGAATTATTTCTACACACACATCTACACATTATTGTAATCACATAAACTCACGTATTCACTTAAATTAAATTTATTGTTTGTCCGTCCATTCAGCCAGTGACACTTGAGATCCTCTTGAAACAGCGCTCCAAAATTCCGGATCGAGAGCCATTTTTACAATCACTAGCAATCGTACATATTTTATCAAAGTACCTCTATTAATCTTACAGCCACCTTACATTTTTATCCTATTCTGTAACTCCACCTGCACAAAAATAGCGACAGTTTACGAGTAATCTCGCATCGTTCTGTATTCGTCGTCGTACATTAGCGCACGGTGACTAAATAACCGTTATAACTCTGCAGCGTGGAGAACGACGACGTTGACAGTATAGGAAATCATTGTAAAGTGTAGTTGTAGTTATTATTTCTCCTGTCTCCTTTCATTAATATTTTATTTGCCGTATTCGTTCTTACATTTTAGGATATTCCAAACTTTCCCTATGTGCATACTCAATAGCCCCTCCAAGTATGTATCAGAGAACTCTATATCCCTCCCTAGTTGTCTTGTTCTGGGCGTACATAATACCCCAGCTCAATAACATCGGTCCACCAAAAAGGCAATTGTGTAGTATTAAGTTACGTAAACAAAGCCCAGCTTAATTTTCCTATATTTGATAGCCAAACTGTCCGACGGACAGCGGATGAGCTCAGAATTTCGTAGAAATAAGCATCAGCGCAGCGCCAACACACCAATAAATACGACGTTTGCCAGATACGCTCACAAAAGTCCTTTGAGCTTTTCATGTGGCCTATATTGTCAAACTACCTGATGAATCCTTTTTCTTACAGATAGCTGAGTCTGGTTTTGGCTGTGGTGGAGGAAGAATATGATGGTGGCTTTTGCTTTACGCCTGGCGTCGTGATACCAGCACCTCTTGAGTTTTTAGAGTGAGCTTTACTTACCCTGCTTGCTCCTTTCTCCATTTTCTCCCTCATCCTCCTTTCTCTCTGGACTGTTGTCTCTACGTGAAAGCCTTTGTAAATGCGCTATCATACATACCTCCACATTGTAGAAATAAACTAGTGCATGTGTGGTTTCTAACGTTGTCATTATCTCTTTGCTGTGCAATATAATATGTACTCCGATTGTGTATTGGGGTGGCATTTTGCGTGTAAATACAAGAAGGGAATATGTATATTAGTCTGTATGGGGAATGGATTCAATGGATTAATATAAGAACAGAAGCGTAAAAAGGATGATGTCGTTGCACAAACGAAAATGTTCTTGACTGTTGCTCATTTTGCAGTTCAAATACTACTAGGTACAAATGTTCGGCATCAATACTATATACCTTTGTATATGTATATCACATGCCCAGTATTTTATTGCATTAGCTATTTCATTTATTCCTGGACTATTTTTCATCCTGCCTTGTCCACTTGCTAGCAAATGCTTTCGCTTCTACTCTCTCTCTCTCTCTCTCTCTCTCTCTCTCGCTTTCTCTTCCTGGAAATGTTTATCAGATGTTTTACTTTCAGCAATTATTTTAAGCCTTATCCTTTCATTTAATATTACGGGATTCACCGAGACAGATACAAGTACTTGACACCATTTTTACGACCGGCATTTTGGTCGTGGTAGTCATTTTGGTTCGACAGTACTAAAAACAAGTTTTCTCAAAATCTGGATGCGGTGAAAGGAAATGTAACAATGAAATGGCCAATAGAAATGATAAAGTGTGCCGTCACCACAATTGTAAAGACGATGCTGCTCGTATTGTATTCATTGTGTACTCCATATCAAGTTACAAGAATGATTCAACGATGCATAATATGATGGGGTGTGATGCCTTCACAATAACCCATTCCATCACATATTCTCAACGACAACAACGCAAGCCACAAACTATCTCGATATCCTTAACCAAATTTCCTACTTTTGAAAGTCGACAAGTCACGTAATGTGTAGACACTATTAAACTGTGGAGTGGCTTTTTATTTGGTGTCGGGGTATTGCTGTGCGGTGAAAAAAATTGTCGCTTTCTTCCCTTGCTGTCACATAGCGTGTTAGTGTGTCTACTTGCCTAATATGTATGCATGAGTTTCTGCATACTCTAATAATAATGATGAGACCTTATATGCCGGTATTGATTTTCCCTGTCTTCTTGTCATGTTGTGTACAATATGGATGCTTTGTCGACTACCGCTCAATGTACACAATAAGTTTGAAATAAAATCTATGTGCGTACACATATATTACACCACGGGTATGTGTGCACACACAAAGAGAACAAACTTCATCAGAAAATAAAAGCCAAAAAGAAAGAAAGCTGCTCCAGCTTCAGCGCACCTCATGCTGCTGCCTTCAAGTGTGTATATACAAATGACAATTTTACACGGAAAACGCTTTAGCATGTGAAAGCATTGACAATGCTAGTCAATGTGTAGGGGAAACATCAACATGACAGGACGATATATGAAAAGAACCATTTATTGTTGTAAGTTTGTATCCGCTTCGTTGAACTAACGTCATGTCGTATTTCATGCTGTAGAAATTTTAATGAGCAGTAGTAAATGGAGAGAAATCTGCTTCTTATTTTGTCCTCAGGAAAAATTCTACTGTGAAATAAACACAGATGGACGAGGATTATAGGTCAAATATAAAAAGACAACACAGTTATACTAGCAGGGATATGAATATATGTCGATAGGTACGCTTCTGAAAATTACGAAAAACGTTCTGTTATCGGGGAATGGTTGAGTTTAACATGGAATGAAAGCTATAAAGAAATTGCATGACGCTGTGGCGTAGAACACATGTATGTGTCGTCGTAAGTTTCGTACTCGGTTTAAAAAGGAAGTGTTTCTTTACAACACGATGATCGGCAATATGCGAGTAAATCGGTCTAGTCTGGCCAAAGGGGAAATGTAGCTCACGTCGTATTTGTTTAGAATCGTAATCTTTGCTAGTTACGAGGTCACTTTTGCCCATGTTCGTTTTAAATATTCATTGTTTGCTCTACTGTGTTTTAAGCAAAATGTATAGGGAGAAAATTGATTAAAGCTATATACGATACTATGTCAGACGACTCAATAAAAGAGCACAAAGTCAAACGATCACCAAAAAAGTTGGTCATTGCGTTTGCTTGCAATATGGAACTTTAGAGGGAATTGCTATCGGGGTTTTTTTTATTCTTTAAATGTGTCGCAAGTCGTGTACTTTGTCTCATAATCAAAGTATTCCTGTAATTAGCATATATATTGAAAAGACAGTTGCGTACAACATTTGGCACACAGTTGTGCTTAATCTTTTACAAATATACACGAGCAGGTTCTGCTTTTGGACAGAGCTCTGTTGGAGGTTGCGAATGAAATTACTACAAAGGTGATGCTAATAATGTAGTAGCGATGTAGTTGGGTGGGTCATCATTGATAACGATGAAATTAACATCGCGCACGAACACTATCGACTTGGGATGAATTATTGTGATGACGAAATTAAAGTGGGAGCTACTAGGTACTACCAGAATAGAATATATGTATGTATTAAAATGCAAGCAGAAATGATAGTTTCATCTTATAGTAAATTTATTAAAGGGTACAATTGACATGGGGCGGTTCTTTCATGTAGCTTTCGTAGTAGATGGTGTTGCATTGACAAATGAATGTTCTAAATCCTTGAGTTATGAAGCAGCTTCTGGGTATTATACTTAAAAAAGTGTATATGCAAGTGTAGACATGTTAATTTTCATCTTTGACAGAATTAAACAATTTAGTAGTAGTGAGTAAAATATACTATTATTGACTCTGTTGCTGTCTCGTGAAGATCAATTTTTTAAAAAAGCACAACGCTTTGTGCAGTGCTTTTGGCTTAATTCATAAAGTAACTTAATATAATAAAAAATGAAGACCCTTCCATTCAGCTCGGCAGAAGAAATAGTATCCTTTGCTCAGGAATTTGATACGCCATTTTATATATACGATGAAAGCGTAATTGCGGCACAATGTCGACAGCTGAAGCAAGCGTTTTCTTGGGCACCCGGATTTCAAAATTATTTTGCTGTTAAAGCTACTCCGAATCCTCAAATTCTCAAAATAATCAAGGACGAGGTAGTAAACTATTCAAAACCGATTTGATGAATTCCTCATTCAAACATCTCCGTTTTCTATTCCACGTAGCCAGTGTATATATCTTATTTCACATTTCTGACATATGCCAAACAGGGATTCGGAGCAGACTGTAGTTCACTTGCCGAGTTATTGTTAGCTGAGTCCATTGGAATACGTCAGGAGTCCATTTACTTTACTTCAAACAACTCCACCATACGGTAATTTCATCATTTTTTACTCGCGAAATTAACGGGTTGTGGCCCTAAATGATAATTTAATGACAGTCATGGTAAAACATCTATAGAGAATACAAAAAAGCATTCGAGCTGGAGGCTATTCTGAACTTGGATGACATTTCGCACATACACTTGCTGGAATCCAATTCTGTATTACCCGAACACATCTGTTTCAGGTACAAAAATAATAATAATTACATCTTCAACTGTTTTCCCAATCCAACAAACTTAATAACAGAGAGAGCGAGAGTCGTCCCATTTTTCTGGTTATTAGATTTAATCCTGGTTCAGTGCGTAGTGGAAACCGTATACTGGGAGACCCCGCAGATGCGAAATTTGGAATGACGAAGAAACAACTTTTCCAGGCATACGAGCAAGCACGGTCTCTAGGATGTAAAAGGTTTTCCCTGCACACCATGATTCTTTCCAACTGCCTCGTGGAAGCCGAGCTCTTTGAAACGGCCGTGATGATGTTTACGCTTGTGAAGGAAATTAAGGTAATTGCCGTATACGCTCATGGAGTTGTAATTAAATATACTTTACCATGCCCATTAATGACTTCCATTCGTAAAATTCCAGGATTCGTTAAACATCGTTATATCTCAAGTGAACCTTGGGGGAGGTACGTTGTGTTCTATTTGTTCGGCCCCAACAATATGATTACTGACGTTATCGTATTATCTGTTTATCACACCACAATATATGGTGTCTACCATCTACCTACAATATTTAAACCGTTTTGTGTAAGGTTTTGGAATACCGTATAGACCTTCTGACAAGCCCGTTGATGTAATTTCTTTGGGAAGCAAAATAGGTTATCTTTATAATGAAATGCTTTCCACTGGATGTTTTGAACCATTTAAACTGTCTCTGGAATGCGGTCGTTTCATCACTGGACCGGCGGGTATTTTGGTAACACGGGTAATTAACAAGAAAACCACATACAAGAATTACTTGGGTACCCAAACATTTGTCGTCATAAAATCATATTTCTTTCACTTGCTTACGCTTCATGCTCTCAGGAGTACCTACACGTTTTTTTTATTATTGAATCAGCAGGTGTGGATGCAAGCATAGCAAATTTAATTAGACCCGCCATGTATGGTTCCTATCACCACGTGTCGCATTTACGACAAAAATTGGTATTAACGGCGGAGCGAAAGAAAGACGCGGAGCCACAACTTCAAAATGATGGAATTTATGATGTTGTAAGTCTGTGTGACTGCGGTTACGGTTACAGCAAAAAACGATAAGTTCATTGTATCGTGTTTTTCCTGCTTCCATCTTGAATATTTTTGTAGGTTGGCAGCCTCTGCGAGAACAACGACAAATTAGCTGTAGACCGGTACATTGGTCCAAATGTGTCGATTGCTGATGTGCTTGTATTTCATGATGCAGGAGCGCACTGTAGTGCCATGGGTTTTCATTACAACGGGAAGCTTCAGTGCGCGGAATATCTAAGAGACAAGGCTGGAAAGTTGAGGTTAATAAGGAGAAAAGAAAACTTCGAAGACTTGTTTTCTACCATAGTGTGGTAGCGAGGTTGTTTAATTTTGCATACAAAAAATAAAAGGCTTTATAAACCATTATAATGCAATAAAAAAAATTTGTCTTGGCATATACTTTTTTAGGATATTATAACTTTAATATAATAATATAGTACATTAAGTTTTCTGTAACATTACATATTATTCAAAAAGGGTCAAGTATAACGAGAGCACTGTCGATGTTTGAAAAACCATTGATGTACTTTGAATAAATAAACAATAAAACACAGTTGGGTTCACTTGGGTCACGGTGTCATTTCTCACGGCCATGATTAAATTATGAAAATTATGTTGTCATTTCTATTTGCTGCCGCCTGGGAAAAAGAAAAATAGTCAAAACAAGAAACGGAACTAACCAGTTTATCATTTTTGTTGACAACTCATCCATAGCAAACTCTTGTCATTTCTGCTGTAAAATGTTACTCCTTCTCCCAAAAATGATTTCTCTCCAAAATAAACATGTCATGGTCTTCTCGGTTCGCAAAAAAACCCCTAATAATGGTAACGCACACGTGGGCTCGTTTAAAATCATTGGAAGCTTCTATTAAATATTCAGTCGAAGATCCCTTATATAAACGTACCTGTTGATTGCTGACACACTTTCCTCGCCTAAGCTCTTCCCCCTCCACGTGCGTACTCTTCGGTATACGCACCGTACGCACACGGAAAACCGTTTTTTCAATTTCTGGTTCTCCGGAAAGTCAGCGTACACACAAGCACACAGCTCATTTAATGAGCTACATTAATGCTCTCCTCATTCAGTATTCCTTCTGGAAAAGTGCGTGAGTTTACTCACGCACTTTCAGGACAAAACCATGTAGTAACTATTTTTCGCCCATTTATTTTCTATTTTCCAAGAAAATCGTATAGTTCTAGGTAACTTTTGTATAAAAAATCTATAAAATTTTATTTTTCAGCCTCAAATTTTCGATTTTTCAAGCGTAGACTTCCCTTTTTATTTCTTTACCCTCAGAAAGATGCCTTAAGAATTGTAGTCCTTTATTATTACTTTTTACGGAAACATCATGAAGATTTCTCCAGAAAGTAAATATTCAAAATCTTCTGATTTATCCATTACAATCTTTGAGGATACCGCGATCGTAACCCAAGTACACAGTGCCAGTGCTCTCAGTTACCTCCTCTACATTGGTACCCGGTTCAAATTTTTCCCCTTCGATTGGGACTACCATGAGCAGCGTCTGAAGGGGAATAACGTCTCGGGGAGAACAAGTTTTTTCACCAATTTGGCTGTTGTGTTTGGCTATGCTAGTTTTAAGTTTTATTTATCCTTGCGAAAAGAGATGCTCGAAGATCCTAACAAGATACATTCAGTAGTGGAGTGCTTATTCTTTGTTCTTTTTGCTTTAGCCGTCCTTCTAAGCTTTAATAATGTGTATCACACCGAAGATATAGTGGCTTTCATGAATACGTACCTTTGGCGGGTTAGAATGGAAATAGGTGGGTGGGATAACAAAGTTATTGCCTCTTATATTAACATTACCTTTTCACATAATGTTCATGTAATTCAATTCATCAAATTTTCATTATTAAAAAAATTAGCTCATGATTTCGATACTCAACATACCATCCAAATGCTTGAGATATTCTGGAAAGGATACCTGAGAACGCTGCATTTGATCGTGGTTGTGGCAATTCCTTTGTTCCTCAAAGGCAAAGCTCCTGTTAACATACCCACAAACTCTGATACGGCAAACAACAAGGTTTTGCATGCTTTCTTTCTCATCATGGACATTTACGCTCTGTACACCTTCCTCATCATCATGGGCTTCTACACGTACTTCATTGTTGACTGTACCATTGTCGTTGAGAAGTTGTCGCAAAGCATGAGGTAAACACAACTACTTGACTATCACCATAATAAATCATACTTACCAACTTTTAATAATGATATGCACGTAATCATTATTACTGACTTATGAGCAGATGTAGAATCAACAAGATAGCGTGCTTGTCCGCCTCAACAGAACGAATAGAAGAACTCAAGTTTGTACAAAAATGCTGTAATGAAATCCACATCGTAACGTCATCTTACAAAGCCATTATGGAATCTTTAGTGCTACCTGTACTACTCTCAGTCACAACAATGATCTCCTCGCTGGGCCTCTTCACAGTAATTAAATTCTACGGGGAGTTGGGCATAATTTTTTCAATGATTTTGTCCTTGGCAGAAACCTTCTGTATTAGCTTGACATCATTCGGCCTTTGCAAAGTCCACAGAATGTGTAACTCCAACGATTTGATACAGCGAGATTTGTGTCAACTTAATCCTACAAAGGTGAGAAAGGAACAACGAATCATGATGGCATCTATTCAACCCCTGCGTCTCCGTATTGGTTCCTTTTTCCTGGTGTCTCGACAAACGGCTACAGATTTCCTGGAAACGTTGTGCTCCTGGTTGACCACATTGCTGCTCACATACGGTTGTGAATATAATCAGGGTCCGTGTTAGAATCTCTTACGCCCACACATACCTCACAGGGACAAATGCGGGTTCATAGTCGATGGACGAGGGTAATGAATGCATTTCTGATAAATCAGACAATTATTGTATTCACTAACGGGTTTATTCATTAATAAAATGTTAGTATCATAATTTACAAAAGATATATAGATGTACCGTTAAGTATCAATTACAGTTGTAATTTTCAAATACGTTTAAACTTGAACGCACAAGAGAACAATTGGGCAGGTTCCCGAATTGGATTTAGATATGGCGTACAAAATAATATGTAAAATAAATGTAAATACTACCTCAAAGTAAAAATAAAAATATATATACACATGTGGAGGACGAGTTTACTTTGTCATGAATTCGGATTACATTATGTTGCTATCCCTAACACATACCACCCGACAACACAAATTATACCCCTGTTCTACAGTTTACAAGAATTGAGGAGATCTTTAGACCTTGTTCGATCTAAAGCAAAGTTGCTTTTAAAAACCCAATGGTAATTGGCTTTTTGGCACGGTATTGGGAAAACGGGATTATCATCATCATTCTGAATCTGGCAGTCGCAGTATCGACTCACAATAACACTGCATTGCAACGGAGAACGTGGTGAGTAGTGGTGAGAAAATTCAAGATTTTCGTCAAGATAGTTAACAACATTAAACAGGAAACCTTTGCCGGGCTGCCAAAAGAAAAAGTTTGTATAGTTGTTTTCTTTTTAGCGTTATTTTGCAGAAGGGGGGTTTCTAAAATTTGATAGGACGAAGAAAGATCAGAACAAGTTATAATACAATTCCCTGTTTTTATAAAAGATTACACTATATATTACCATCCCTAGTCCATGTTAATCATATCAGATTCACACTTTGTCGTTCACAACATTATTACCGCATTCATTGTCAGTGTGTGAGCTACACCACAATAACAAGGGGCCGTTTTTGCAGGTGCATACCTCATTGCAGCTTTTGAGAAAAAAAACTTATCTTAATTAGAAATGGATTGTGGGAATGTTTGTTTTTTTGGCATTTTAATAGGTAGCGTGTATCCAACTTGTATTCTCTATCAATTTTAATGATCAACCCAACAGTACTCGCAAGGAGCTTTCGACTCCCTGTAAACTATTAGCATCTAATTGCTTGACAGAAACTTTAAATCCAGTTGCAGGAAGTAATGGCGCCTTTCCACTTCTGAACACGGAGATCACTGCGCTTGATTTTGACAGGAGAGACATTGGGCGGGCATTGGCCTGCGAAATGAAAAGCAAATTTTGTCGTTTGCATATGAACTTTTATATTATACAGTGATAACTAATAAAGAATCCGCGGAATGTTTCATGAATATACGAGGGCATGAATAATTAATCATATTTACTTTTGGCCAAAATCATTGCTGCAAACAAAGCATATAGTTCTACGTTTTTGGTAAAGCTACACGGGTAATAAAAAAACATGCCGAGAACATGCATTTTCTGAAATTCATAGGTACCTGCCGTCTATTGCCGCACCAACGACTTTCGTAGCCATTCTCCTTCTGAAGTGCTACATAGGCTTGCTCGCAGTTGTCAGAATACGGAGCGGACAGTTTTTCAAATGTTAATGACAAAAGTTGTGATTCATTGCCGGCCTGCGGGCATATAAGATCATGTTTGTAAGACACGTTTCATTCACTTTTGTTGGTTTACAAAATGGACGCTACGGTTGAGCGGAAGATTATAATATTATTAAGCAGTAATTATTTTGCTTCTTATTAAAAAAACAAAGTTTTCATGAGCCTACCCGGAACGTCCACTGGCAGAAAATATCTTCAGAGTATAAGTTTGAGTCCGTTTCTAATGAGCCGTTGGTGTCTCCCGTTTCCCCACTTCCTCCTCCTGTCACAGTGCTGTTGTCTGCTGCTGCTGATCTGGCTCTGTACATAATAGTGCCAGATGGGCTCAAAGTGGTGGTCGTGGTATATTCCTCCGACTCAAGTAGTCTCCTTGAAGAATCTTCACTGGGGTAGAAAAACTGTAAACGTACTTTATGGCCCTTGATCTCCTCAAGTTCGAGCACTTTTCGGGTGCCGAGTTCTGTGCTGGTTACTGGAACTGGGCAATGTGCATTCGTATTTGTAGCAGGAACAGCAACCACCACACTTTGTATTACAGTTATAGTTAGAACAATTTGAGTCACGTATTTTAGAAGCACCAACGAAGACATTTTGGAGAACCGTTCCTGAGTAATTGTAAAGGGGATCATTTTGTGAAGCCCAATTATGTAAAGAATTTATATTATACAAATGCCTTCTTTTGTACGCAAAGAAATGCCAAATTAAAATTTTAGTAATATTAACAGCAAATGGCTGTAAACACCTCACGTCTCAGGTGCAAACTGATGAAAAATGTACATAAGGTTCAGAGATTTTGTGAGTTTATCTACACATCTCTCAATTTATTAAACTAGCAACAGGCTCTAGGCGAAACGACATTTTACTTTTTTGACTTGCTTTGATGACGACAGTGGTGACTGTGGTGAATAAGTTGCATGTTGCATAACCACTTAATTTCAAGTAGGCAGACAAATGCTTTTGAAGATGTAAACTGAAGATGAGTTTTTTAAGAAGACTCACTTCGCCACAAACGTGCTAGCTTTCGTAGGTTGTGTGTGTAAAGTACGAAGAGAACCAACAAGATTCTTCTTCTGCCTCACTGATGGTAGGGATGGTCATGTGGTGATTTGCAAGATGTGACTTGACTAATTGTTTTGTAAGGCTAAAACATGCTGATTTAATGGCTGCGATATGATAACAATGTTCTATTGATAAAATAATACATATGTATTCGTAATAAGGAGCTACAGAGACGACAGATTGTCGAGAGAAAAAGAAATAGCGAACACATTCATAAACCAAAATCGTAACAGAAGAATCAACAATAGGGAGGTCGAGGTTCTAGCAATGGTATGCGGTAAGCGTGAGTGAGGATATCCCAGTTCATCATTACTACGTACATTAAATTACAATGAAAATTATATCCACGTAATAGAGCTAAATTCTAGTAAAGTTGTAATGACAAAATTTACGCCAAATGTAATAAAATAAAAATATTAAATACCTACACGCATAAATAGAGCATGCATGTACGTACGTACATACACCAAATGAACTCCAGCATGCGTGTGGCACTAACTCTAGAAAAAGAGATAGCAAACATTAAGGAAAAGAGTTTATTTAGGGATAGCCGTAAGAGAGCGTACCATTTTTTATACTTACGGTTACGATTGCCGCTTTTGTATAATCTAGATCTCTCTAATGAATGTGAATGTTGGTAGTTTGTAGTGATTTGAATACAAGACATGAGAAATAGGTATACAATTTACACACAAATCGTTATTAAGGCGTTCCCTGGGTTTATTGTTAAACATTTTTATGATAGGTCAACTACTTAAAACAAAAACATACATGTGCTTCAAAATGAAGTCATTATGTAAACTAACGCATTTAGAACATGATCATAAAAACAAAGCAAATATTTCACACCTTTCTTTCATTTGATTCGCAGCGGTGGTGGATCACATTAAGGCCAAACGACGTTGGTGGTCTGTAAAGTAAGTTTCGCTTAAAAGTTGCCGACCATTTGTCGTCCAGTCTCCCGCCTGCATATAATATTGAAACCTTTACTACGCTCATTCATGCAATTTTTATTACCTATTTTTCATGATAGACAGTAATCATTGTCAGGAGCGAGCATGTTATGCGTGAACTTTTAAATATTATGACTTTGTAAGTTTGTTATGTAGCGACATAAAAACGTTCCCTCGGATGTGATGGCTTATTAGTGGACATAATGCTTGACGACTTGTCATTGTACTACTCAAGAGTTAAGTAAATTTGGACATAAAATACATGCATATATCGATCATTATAGGAAAGGACGGTACAGACAACAGATAACGATGTTTTATAATCAAAGGCAATTCAACGCTACATTTAGGTAAGGCGTGACTCATTAAAAATCTTGAGAGAAGGTCAAAAACATCGGCCACCTACAAACATTGCATAATTAGCTGTATTAAACACTCCCTTGCGTATACAACAATCATCATTTAAATTAAAGCATGTTTGTAAATAAACCATGTTGTATTTAGTATTTACTATGCCCATACTAGGTAGAGTTTCAGTTAGGTATTAATCCATCTCAGTATTACTTGAGAGTTTTTTTTATAATAGCTTCTTTGTTTGGAGATTTGTTTTACCTACTGCAAAATTGCAATAAATACCGTAAAAGCTTCAATAGAAATACAGGCTCAACTACTCAATTAGATATCGATTATACCATTTTTTATTATTATTATCAACAAATAAGAAACATGTACGTGGAAGTAGAAAATTGCAATAAATTGATAAATGATAAAGGGGATTTATAATGAATATACATACTGTTTTAGGACCCGGCTACTATTAGCTTCCTATAAACCTTTTGTTTGGAGTACGCCTCGCAAGTGTGTATGTTTATGCTATATCAAAAATGCTCACAGTCAGTGCCTCAGTAAGTGAAGCAATGATAACAAAAATATGTGCAAATATTTAAACGACCAGATTTCAGAGGTCATATCACACGAATAAGATTCGGGCGAGCCGAAATGTAAGTATTGAATCGATAGGTACAACGTGTAGTGTAGTGTGTAGGTATTGCTTCACTTGAACGTTTAACTTTCTTACAACAACAAAAACAGAACATTTCATAGGCTTTTAGGCTGTATAAGTATTTATTCAAAAACGCGCAAAACTGATTTGAACAAATGTTACGTAACAATTATTTACACCGTACAGATAATTGACATAACATATAGATTAAATATGGACTGCAGCAAGTAAAAAGAACCAACAACATTCGCGATAACTGATAACAAACAGTTTAACATTCTTATAAATAAAAAAAACTTATAAATACATTCAACAATATTGCATTGCTACGTCAGTTAACATTTTATAAGGATCATAAAT
Source organism: Callyntrura sp. NNG-2020 (assembly GCA_027744055.1). NCBI lineage: Eukaryota > Metazoa > Arthropoda > Collembola > Entomobryomorpha > Paronellidae > Callyntrura > Callyntrura sp. NNG-2020. Next base: position 34,499 of record JAHZNE010000122.1, on the reverse strand, counting down.
TATGGTAAAGATTTGAAAATGACAGTTATAAAACATTTAGAGAACAGTTCTTGTAACAATAAAAGTTGTAATTTTTTACGCGTCGTGGAGAAGGGGAGTGCAAAAGCAGTCATCATCCTCATTAAAGCTTGCAACTCGATATCGCTAATAAGTTGTACAATCATCTTGTAAATATATTACAGTATGTATACTTTGTTGAAGAGATAAATTATTAACAAGTTTAGCATCTCGGCGTGGCACACTGAAACTTTGAATAGCTATTCTGACTTATGTCATAAAGGTACATACATTTTGTAAAAAAAAATGCTCGTTTGAACTTTATGGAATGAGAAGTCCAGCGTACAGAAAGAAAATCCATTTAAAAAAGGTGAATGCCAAATCGTACAGAACGTGTACCTGGTACTCTCTTAAAAATTCGCCTAATGTTTTACCCTGAACACCAATAAGTCTTGCAAGCCAGTCAATTACACCTTGCCTTGCCAATCGCCCCGGTTTTCCAACGTTGGGCCCATCCTGTTTATCTGCCAAGTTGTCCAGATAAATGGCTCGGTTATGTCGGGCAACCTTTGAATCTTCCATTGTGGATTCAGGAGAATTCGTTGAAAATGATGGCCAAGACGTCATGAAATGATTCATCACAGATGCAGCCAAAGTTTTGGCGGTGTCGCGCATGCTTTTAAGATCAACCTTGAAGTCATTCTCTGTGAAAATCAAGTTTAACGTGTTCAGTTAGGTACGACAAAAATGTAAACGCACAACAAGCTTTTCATGCTACATGATTTATAATGAATGATGTAGTTTACTATTTGATCATAACATTTACTTTCTTGTAAAATGGACGCTTTCCATTATACCGAATTTTTGAATGGAATGCTGCGTTCAAAAATAATCAAAATAATTCGACGATTTGCAAATGTTTTCTTCGAAGGCGCCATTTGGAATGAAACGACTTATATAATGTGAACAGGATGGGGGAAAATGAAGAATTTTATTTATTTATGTTGCTAGTTTCAGGAACGCTGGAATATGGATGAAAACATGTTCCAAAACATGATTTGTGCTACTTATTATGTGCGAAGATACTTTAATTTGCATAGTCTTTCACCATTTGATCTCTTTCTTTGCTTTGATAACAGGTTTCAAAAACATTTCAATTTCAAAAATTTCAAAATCCATTTTTACGTTGGGAAACATAAATTCAAAGGGAAGCTCTTCGGAAAATACACTTTTTAATGAAGGTTCCGCCGATTGATAGTAATGCATTTTATGACTCCCCTCCGCTCCAACATTATCATAAGGATTACCTTCATTCTGGAGATTAGTTCTTCCAGTCTTTTCAGTAAAGTTTTTCGAGCTCCTCGACGGACCCTGCTGCTGCTGTTGGTCCAAAATCTTTTTCTCTGTTCTATTTCTTCTACTTTTCAATTTGGCTTGTTCCGCTGAAGATAGCGGGATATATTGTTGCGTGTCTTCGTGACCATGCCTTTGCTGAAACTGTGAATTTTCTTCAGTCGGAAGCCAATCTTCCCACCCCTTCCAGGAATGATGGGCATGTCGCTGTGGCAAATAGTCTTTATCACCCTTGCTGCCACCTTTTGTGTAACTTGACGAAGTCACTTGACTATCGTCACAAATACCTGCATGAAAACACGATAAATTAGACATCTCTGATGCAAAAAGTCTTTTCCATCAAACAACATTTTTTATAGTACAAGCATGACGTATAACACTAAGAAATGGGACAGTTAAAACAATTATTATAAAATCAAGATATAAAATACGTAAAAGTCTTAAACATAAACAAAAATTTATGGTATTCATTCAGTGCACCACGTCTTCTAAACGATTACAAATTACAAATACAGCTAAACATAAGTAAAAATTATTATATATGCTAAATCCGTGATACAATACATGATACCATCTTCCTTAAATAAGCCAACACATAAACCCAAACTCACAAGGTGTAGTAGGGTACAACATAACAAACAGAAGTTTCTCAAGCATGTTTTTCTGGGCCTGTAACAAATGACCTGGTTTTCCTGTCAACCGTTTCTTATTATACCTATTATACTCATCATCTCTTCAATATGCGTGCCGCTACGACTGCTAAACCATCATCAAACTAAACTAGACTGTAATTACCAATGCGGTCATTGCATAGCATATCTCTAGTCTGTCTGTACTTTGTAGATTGTATTACATTTGTCTGCTGCTCTTGAAAATAGTTTTTCCCATTAAAACACATTTAAAGGACATTTATTATCGCTACTCTTCCCATGTCTTTACATCCTCCTCCTTGCAACTTACAACAATACGTGCGCTCGCTTTGTTGCGCAAATTTTATTACAGACTTTAAAATCAAAGTATTTGAACCTCTTCTTTGGTTTACACACACAGTATAAGTATAAACAAATAGTAAACCTCTCAGAGGTATTTGCCTACAAGATGACTGTTGATTCTGGGAAGATATTGTTCATACAAAGAATCGTAAACATAAATGAAACGGTTTACAGGAAATATTGAATCGTTACTCATTGACCCTTGACAAGATACACTATTCAAGTTATCGCAGAGTTGCTTGTTGCTTCACTTTAGATAATCTGACATTCCGTTTGTTTTTGTTTATAATAGGTACTACGTATTTCTCAATGGAAAATTGTTCTAAAGAGGTACTTAAGCACCGTCATTGTCTTTTTTAATGAAACGACGGCACATAAAAGATACAGGTAAACTGCATCCAACATTGTACACGTGTCATGTCACCTAATGTGTGACATCTAAAACAGTATAAAAGACTTACAACACAATGATCTTACCGTTTCTTATGGACAGTTCCAAATATATGCCCAGAACGAGGGCCAACCAAGGTGTTCTTGACATTTTAAGGCACATTTTTCCGCTTTGGTGAATTGAGATCGGCGAAGAACTTCAGAACAATGAAGTATAAAAAATATTCGTACCACAGTTCTCAGTACCCACAAAATTGCTTATTTTTACACGTACAACGTACACAACGCAAAACTGCTTAAAAGCAATCTTTATTTTTATAATTTGGCTGTTTGTCTTAAATGATCTCGTCAGTTCAGTTTAAGGTTAATATCGAATACATGCCACTTTTTCTCGAAAGTTTCCTGATGAGAATAAACTTTGAATTACAAAACCTGTTGTGTGACCGTTGCTGTAACTTGCTTAACCGCCATTGAAAAACTGAAACAGAATTAAAGAAAATGTTCCAATCACGATTACGAAAGTTGAACACATAACCATTTTTATTTCTCCAAGTCATTCATCGATTTCTCTGACACGCTCTTCTGATCAACGCCTCCAGACAATCGTATTCGTATAACTCTGCAGTGATTTACTTTTCCCTTCAGCGTATGAATATGTTATGGCACAGTCAACAGTAACAACAGCAAATGTGAATGAATTAGGATCAAGAATTGGCGTATTCTTGCTACTGTGTGCAACTGTGCAACTCCACCTCTCCTCAGTAATTGCTGTTGGTTTCACTTGGTAGTTAAATAATACCACTGACAGCATACTTAGCTAGTTGTAAAGGAACTTTAGAAACTTTTCAATTGTACAAAATCACCTGACGGTTACAATAAAACAAAATCATGTTCGAGCAATATGCAATGTGACACGACAACAAAAGCACTCGTATGATTATTGAGTTTTTGTAGATTCCGCAATTTGAAAGTGATGACGGGAATCAAATATTTGTCATTCCAATGTCTTCAGCTCTCTAAATACTAATGAATCGAATGTCATTGCCACAAAATGTGCACCACACGGTCGCTGATTTTTAACTAACTACGAAAAACCTCATAAAGCACTTATTTGTAAAAAGGCATATACGAAAGGTTCGGTGTGGTACAATCGTACAAAGCGCTGAATGTGGCTGGGTATGCATTGTGTTATGCATAATATTACATAGAAAATGAAGATGCGCATCCTTTTCCTTGTGATACGCATCGAATGAGCTCATATTTCATGCTTTGGTTAACATAAGAAAATGGCAAGAAAAACAATAATGTTCAAGTGCACGCACATGGTATATAATATAAAGATTTCGATTTACGTAGCTGGTTACTGAATAAGTGTGTAACGTGTCTGCGTAGGGTAAGTTAACCTAGAAAGAGAGGAGGAAAATTACCTGCATGAATTTTCCTGTAAAATTATTTAATTGTAACAGTAAGTATGAATAATCCTACAACCTAATTAGCATATTGTGCAGCTGTAACTGTCTAACTAGCATTAAGATGTCGGTATTTAAAGGTGATGCATTTGTAGGTTTGGCGTGCAATTTTCTCTGACTTCACCGTCCGTGAGCAGTATAACCAAGGGTGTGATGATGATTCAATCAGCGCAAAAATTATTATTTTTTGCTCTGTGTACAGTAGCGCCAAAATTGGAAAGTCAAGTCAATACTTCCTTTAACTGTTCACAAATCAGTGAAGTGAGACTCTTGTTGGCTACTGGCTAATGGCAAAAAATGATACACACGTTCAACGGTTTTCTCGCAAAAATGCCAAATGATAAAAATATGGATTTTAATAGAGATAATGGAAAAGGTAAACTTGACTTTCATACATTGGCTGCCCAGTGGAGAAATTTCAAGATAAATTTAGATTCTTAGACTGTTAATGATATAACTCAACCGATTTCACGAATTGCTAACAGGCAAACATCCTAATTGCCCACTACCCAATAGGACGAGATGCGAATGACCATCTAATCTTAACCAAAAACATTATCCCTTGTATTAATGATATACTCTCGCGAGGAAAAACTTTATATTTCAGCACCTCAAATAGATGTTCCATACCTCTCGGCAATGGCATTACTAAACTATGTTTAGCTAAGTACGCTGTTAGTAGATGCACGAAAAATGCACGGTACGGTGGTAGCTCTGTAACAGCAGTATCACTTAAATGTGCAGATGTATGTAACTTAAATACCTGAATTTTAACAACAAAAGCATTAATTAGTGTTTGTGGTTAGCATGTTGCACGTTAGTTTGTTTTAAAATGTTTGCATGACTTGTAACCTCAACTGTCTATGAATGAAAATGATAGAACGGTACAGGTGTGAACGTGACTGAAGCACACTCCCGTGTTGACGGTCGCTGGTATTTCAATCAGAGACACGTCATAAGAACATGACAAGAAAAATCCTGTGATCTTGTAATCTAGTAAAACGCTTTGTCAGTCTACTTCTTTGTAATTGTTGTGTGAAATGTAATCAATTTCACACTTTCAGTAATAGTCTGACTGAAACGAAAGCCATTGATCTGTGACGTAGAAAAAAAATTAAATCAACTTCACTTACAGTCCGCCGTGTAAGTAGTCACGACTTGTGTGATATCCCGCGCATCAGCAGCAGATAGGTAACTTACATAATAGCAGTAGCGAAGATTAATGTTTAGTGTTACTCACCTCAAAGTATCCCAGAGTCCATTCGTACATGCAATCTGAGGAACACAGTTTCCGCCAATTCCGAAGAAAGTTGCGCAAAATTACCCCCCAACTAACACATGAAAATACTTGTGTGCCAAACAATGTGACAACAAGAGCGTCGTCCTTTGAAGAACGAGGAATATATCTTGTTGCAGAAATTGTATCTTTTACTCACTGACAACAATGACAACTCAACTTGCTTCAGTAATTTATATTCGCATATATATGCACTTCTATTTTTCAGGGACAGTAGCCGTTAATTTATTGTTATTCTAAATTGTTGAGTTATACTGTCTCTTTTAACTTTTTTTCTGCGGATTACTTAATTCATACCAATTCGTTGTGCGAATAAGCTTGCCGGACAACGTCTGGTAACAAGTACTTCCTGTCAACTGACAAGCACCCGGTTAAAGACTATATTTGACACCTCAAGAGAAGAACCAACAACTGAAGAGTGCTCAAACTTCCGCCAGTGTTTTCTACCAAACTTGTTAAAACGTTAGACGTGTTATTTAATAAAAACGAGATGATGTGAGTTTGCCACTTACAATAGTCACACTGATGGAAAGACGCCCATCATCAATGCTCCTGAAGCTGCTGTCCGTGGTGTGTAGGAGAAATCACGCATTGTTGTACCACACCGGCAACGACAGATTTCAACTTGAAGGTGTTAAAAAAATCTCTCGGAGAACGTCCCTCTCTTTCCTGCTTGAATGCCGTGTGTATTTGCTACGTGATGATAATGATTTCTATAAAAAAACAGAGCTAAAACACTTTTTACGTGAGTTGGTAGGTAATATAATATTATGCATGCACACTCAAGAAAGAGCTTCAAGTACATATACCAGTTAACACAACAACCTATTATGTATCTTCTTGCAAAGTGCGGAACTTACCTGTGAACGGTTTTGTTCGTCATGCCCATTACAATCACTACTGCATTACACTATCTCTACAGACATTCGTACATCGTGTGTGTTTGCTGGGTCTTTTTACGAGTTTATGCAAATGTGAAAGATCACGCCAATGTTTGCCGTTGCTTCTATTCAGTAGTACATACTTGACGGTGTTAACAAAGCGAGAGGAACGAGATACTTCTTATTGTTGTCGTTGGGAAATGAAAATGTTGAACATGTTATTAATTTCCAATAGTCATGCGCTGAGGACACTTTCTGGGAAAACAGAAATCAAGGAAATCAAGGTCTCACAGCCAAATACTTTTATTGTTATCCGTTTCCTCCAAAACAAAGTAGAGGTGTACACGATTATTATTTTTATATTACCTTGCAGCTCTGTATTCCTCGTTTTCATTTTCCTTCCTTTCAGGGAAAGTCTCTAACAAAAAAGAGGAAATTAACGTTTTAAATTTTAAATGCCAACAGCGCGCTTAAACTGATTAAAAAATGTGATATAATCTTATTACTGCTGCAGTTACGTTTTGGGACATGCTTATCTGGGGAATCTCACGTTTGAAGTAAAAAACAAGCTTCGACCCTCTTGTTATTTTATAGAAAAGTCCAAACTTCCCTACATAGCAATGCTTGGTTCATAACAAAAGTATTTTTACGATTTTGAACCATTAAGTAGCAAAACGAANAAGTTGCAAAACGAATCAATTCTTGCTGAAAGTACGCGGCCATTGAGAAAAGAAGCTTCCTTTCAGCCTACGTCGAAACAAAGTAAAGCTCTGACATCTGAAACTTTACAAATTCTGCAGGTATTGTTTTCTCTTACTTATACAAGCTATTGTCTTATTCACAATGAATGACTTTGTATTTACTACAGAACAAACTAAGGCGCAGAAGGGTAAAGGATGCTAAAATGCGAAAATCGCAAAAAATTAGTGTCTTACTAGTAGTACCTACATACATGCTATCGTGTACTACAAGTGGACATATATCTTACTATTAAGTTAATTGTTGATAATGGTGCTACTAGCTTTATCAGATACCTACTGTTATGTGTTGAATAGTTACGTACGTAATTTCCCTACACATGCATGTGTTTTCCGTACATTTCTCTTCCGTTTGCTTGTGAAATTAATAAGTAGTCATCGTATAGCTCTTACCTGTGCTGTTGCGTGACACATTATTTTAGCTAAAATATCTTAATGCATAATCCTGATGAAATGATAAACATGTTATTAGACAAGTACAAACTGCATAAATAAAATGCTTCTTGATTTAGTTGTATTGTGCGACAGACAGATAACCACATAACATACACTAACTTGCATTTTCATTTGCATTGTTTGTAAAGTGCACTTTTAACAAACAATTCCATTTTCTGCAGTTATGTCACCAAATTTTAGAAAACTTCTCCTTGCGTTTCCATTATCGGTGACTATCTATGCATTTAAATGTTTTCAAATTGTGCTTTTATCACGTAATCTTCTTATTATCTCCGCCAAACTTCCAACTGATTCTGTAAATGATACCGCCCGATTACGTTAAAGGTTTTCAGTTGTTCATGAGCAGCGCAGTGGGCGTAGTCGACAAATTAATGTTAAACCAGCAAGAAAATGCTTGTAAATTGTATTGTATCATACATTTGGAGAGGCGGAAGCGTTTGTTCCACGCTTTACCCCGTATAATTCCATTTGACTTGAACAATTAAAAAATTAGCACAGTTGTTTAATTTGTCCACAGTTTTCATAAATTAACAGTCGAAACACTTGATTCTCATAATATCTTTCCATTTGTATAAGATTTTCACCATTTCACTGCTTCATATAATGTGCCACAGGACAGAGATTGGCACTTGCGTCTGAACTTTTCTGTAACAACTAACAACACACAAACGTATGCGTACACACAATATATGGGGCATTGTGATCCAAAAATTAAACTTATTGTTAGTTAGGTCGATGTGAGGATTTGGAACTGATGTAATAATACTACCTAATAGCAGTAGCAATAAACGTTGTAGTGAGCTTGCTCGCTCGTTTGAAGGACAGATTGGTGTCTTAAAATGAATGATAAATTTCACCATTAATATCAGTCCGCATTTGTTGAATGATGATGAAATCGAATGCGCACATCAAAATTGTTGTTCCATTCTAGCTACATAGTCTGAAAGGCAGCTTAATCCAGCTATGTCCTGTTCTGTTGTTCGCAACATATTGCAGCCAATGCGTAAAAAAGGACTTATACAAACGATACAAAGCACCGAGAACCGCCGCGCTGAGGGATTCATCATTGTTATGACTGAAGTATGCGCTCATGCCTTTCATTATTTCTCCCGACACACAGACAACAAAAGATCGGATGAGAGTTGAGAGAAAAGTGAAACTCTCCATTATGGTGTTTTTCGCGGTCGGCCGACGACAGAAGCCTTCACTCAAAGTGAACAGAATGGGGTTTAAATGTAAGTAAACGTCATTCCGGTGTAATATGTCATTCCATAAAAAATCTAACTACACAATCGGGTATCTCAATAAAATGAAAAATTACGTTTAATCTCTCCCATTTTTTCCCGAATACTTCCTACAAGTTGCATAACTAAAAATAAAAGACAAAGTACTTCAAGTAAACAACACGCACGAAATATATCTTGAAAAAATATTCCATTCACGATATGATGTGATATACGCGGTATAACAAGCTTGTAACGATGTAACATCATTTGAAAAGAAAAAAAGGTACTTTAACCTTCCGTTTCCTTGTTGTACAGAAGTATTTGCGCTTTTTTTATCAGGGGAAGTTAAAATACATACAGCATAACACATAGTCGATAGTAATGATCTCTGCTGTCGCCTAAAAGAATCATATAATTACTGCCTGTGGCGTGAGTGATTATATTGAATTGTCCAGAGCCGTGGGTTCTTTTGAGGATTAATCCAAACGTAACAGCGCAAAGTACAGGTCCTTAGGCATCAGTTTTCACTTTTATTATCTGTCATAAATCCTTTCACTTTACGACCTGTCAACCTGATCCGACGCAAATGACATGGTGTGTGTGGATGTGTACGTATGTGTATAGGTTAGCGTAGCGTGGTTGTTATTTCGTCGTTGAAGATGTTACTAGAAGAGAGTATGCATGATTTGTCAAGCTGCATGAATGAATGCAAAGCTGATTCTTTCCGATTACAGAATGACGGCACACTATCTTTTAAGAATACCTAAAGGAGGAGGTTATTTTTCTGAGAATGCACTGCGTTGAAGGGTGTTTATGTTCGGAATGACGGAAGTCTGGTCCTGTTCCAACCATTAATAGTTTGAGGAGGTTTCGTATTTTATCGCAAAAGCGGGAGCAGATATTATGTAGGAGGTGCGGTGACCGTGCTGTTCCGTTATGGCTGGGTGGTCGACCAGGTTATGAACGGAGCAATGACATTCTACAATTTATTTATTATTACCTAATCGTTTTCAGCACAATGGTTATGTCATTGACTACATAATTGGGTAGTCGGTTTACCTTTTCGACATATTTATACCAGAAGTGTGTTGACAATAGCAGAGTAGCATTTTACTAAAGACATTTGTCAAATTGTTACCAAATATTAATGTTTACACTTTTCGTTAATGGTCATGCTTCAGAGTTAATAATCTTAGGTTTAAGATAGATGGTTATTTTAAAGTGTGTGGTGTCAGGAATTAGAAGTGATCCCGAGCAAACTGTAGTTATTCAATCTAAACACGTTCTTTACATTACTGCGGTTTTGTTGGTTGTAAATTGCTGCAATTAGCGTAGACAATAGAAAAGCCAACATTCAAGAAAGGAAAAGCGTAAATGTTCAATCGGTTCATACAGCGGCACATAAGTCAATGCAGGACACGTTACACGTTACATAATTATGACATTTTCAGTAACGCTTAATAATTTCCTAGCTCAACATCGTAGTTTCGGCAGGGAAAAGTGCAGCAAAAATGTAATTTTATGAGTTTGAACACGTGTAAATGGTTCCACCTGACACTTCAATACTGGCAGACAATGCATGATAAATTAAAGGATCATCAACATTTTTTTACAAATAAAGTTTAATTCAACAAATCTGACAAAGTTCAACAAAAAATAAAATAACTCCTTCTGTTTTGACCATAGGTCTTGGCCGAAAATAAGAATGAGAATTGTATTTTGCGTCCGTGTGTATCGTTAAAAACGCCCCGCATTTTGCTGGAACCAACTGTGAAACTGCTCTTTGAATCGAGCCATCCACAGAATATTATCTTCGATTGTGGCTATAGAAGCTTCCACTATTTCAACGATTCCCGGAGCTCCTAGCAAATCCGAATGTTGAGCGGCAAGCGTATTAACCTAAATACGTAACAAAGTCATCAATTTTTTATCTGATGCATTTAACTACATTAGCGTAATATGAAACAATAATTGGATGCCTAATTTACAAAGGAAAGCTCTTGAGCAGAGGAGAAATAAGAACTGAGGCTTCTAATCGAATTGGCGATGATGGTGGCGTCTCCGTAATAATTCACAATTTTGGTTATAGACTCGCTCAAAAAGGATGACAATTGCGACCTGTGCAAATGGTTTGCCGCAACACTTTGGAGAGCTCCAAGAGCGTATTGTTTGGAGATATCTGTAGTGGAACCATCTGCAGCGCCAAGTAACCTTAAATGTATAGAAAGTGTACATTTAAAAAATGCTACTATATGCAACAGTATTCATATTCCTATCGGTGTACGTATTTCTTTTATGCTGCTTTACATTGAAACTGCATCAGCACTTCGTGAGCAACCCAAAGCTGTGAGCAACTGCGTTTTATCTGTGCCTGTCGCTGCTTGAAATCTGCCAAGAGCAAATTCAAAATTGCCTGCGTTGTGAGCAATGGCAGTACAGTAAACCACAGGTCTTAATATCGTATTGATGCTAGAAAAATAAAAATCGTCATTATTTTTTATAGATTTTTCTTTATCTAGAATTACTACCTATCTTTTAACCATTTTTATGCCGTAATAATAATAAAGTACACAACAGCATGTAAGTATATATTATATCTTACGGATTGACACTGGTATTAGCCTTCCACTGTTCAAATAAACTTAAGCTACGGTTGACACATTGCACATCTTCCATCCCACAAGCCCAATCAAGGAGTTGCGCTTGCAGGAGGTTATTAATTCCCACGTCGACGCTTTTGCTTTTTTCCAATTCGCTTACTACACTGCTGATTTTTGGCAAAATATATTGCTGTCAAAACACATAAATCAAAACTCAAATTACCCACGACGTTCAGTGCGGCGCCTGGCTATACCCCTTCTGCTTTAGTATTGCTAATCATATACGGATTTCAACGAAACATCAAACCTTCAATGAGTCAAAGGCTTCAGATCCTGAAAATAGCCGGTATGGCTTAGCCATGTGAAAGAAAAAGGGAGTCCACACGGTGTACTCAAATTCCTTGGCAAAATGCGTGGTGAATCCTAGTGCAGCACCGATTTGTTGATTGCCTGTTTTAGCGTTACATGGTTATTAGCATTCATTTATTCCACCACATATTTGACCGTTTACAACGTTTATTTAAAGAAGGCGTGCATTGTGCATTTTTTGATTTTATATTCGTACCGGTGAATGCCCTCGTAAAGTAGTCGTCTATTAGCTGGCTTCTTGTACCATAATTAAGTACTTCAAAATTACGAACAATTTGTTCATGTAGCCGTTGGGTAAGTCCTGCATCGTATTCTACTCGATAGTAACCAGTTGCTCCGGAATTTACCACAATCCACTCGGTTGAGTTATGAGCAATGGTTGTTTCTCCGGTGCTCAACCAATGCTGGGGTAAAGTAACACCTGGTTGTGGGTTGGACTGAGTCGATACCGCAATTGGAACCCACCAAAGTGCATTTTGAGTTTGCACATTTTGCGTTCCTTTGAAAAGTCCCGTATCCTCCTCCTGTTAAGAACGACTAGTGACTAGAAAAGTCTCTGCAGCAGTTTTATTTTTATAAATGTCATCTCTCATACCTGCGTAACCGTCACCGTATTTTCCGAGGTATGTAGTCGTACTTTCAAAACAGGGTAACCTTTTTGTAACGTCCAGGTGTCCATAATGTCCTTCATTGTAACTCCATCGGGGAGTCGTTTATCAGCCAGGGCCTGTTCCGTTAGAGTTTCAAATAAGTCATCTTGATAGACGGCGCCGAAAGCACTATGAGTTTAGGTTAAATTAATCGATCATGTGCATATTCTTCATAAAGCTTAACTAGCAAGCTATAATATAGTAAGTCATATCAAAATTATCTAACTATCGCTTTAGGTAGTTTTGAAGTCCTTTTTGCAACGTCTCCAGTGTCAAAAAGTGTTCCACCATTCTCAGAATTGCAGCACCTCTTGAGTACACGAGATTTGCATTGTACGACATAGTATCATACGGATTTCCTAAATAAGTAAGCAGCCCACGTCTTAAAATCATGAGTTAATTATCGAATAAATAAAGCATAAACTACACCTACACCTTTATCAGGTAAAAGCATGGGATGTGCAGTAGGTAAGACATCATTTCTCATCGCATTTTGCATTGCATCATTTTGCTGCGTCTTTAAACTCTCAAATTCAGGGTTTGTATGATTCAAAGCAAGATATTGAAAATAACTTGCGAATCCTTCATTTAACCAAGCGCCTGTCCACCAACCGCATGTTACTAGATTGCCGAACCTGCGAGAAGAGCAACAAAACACAATCTGTGCTTTTCCACTCGTAAACAAATATATTATTTAACAAATAGGCAGCCATTAGTGTTTGCTCTTGCTCACCATTGATGTGCGAGTTCATGCGCCAAAGTTTGTGCGATCTGACGTCTCTCACGCTCATGGTTTTGATCTGGTCCGTACAATATTAAGTAGTCCCTTTATGGTAACAAGCAGGCGTCAATAAAAAACATGGGTAAATATTAATATTTCGTGTATAAGTACATTTTACGAGCAACTTAAACTGCATGATGTGACATTTACTGCTTTTGCTACCTGTAAATATTTAGTCCCCAATTCTCCATGCTGTCAATATTAACAAATTAAATAGAAACCCCTCGGTGAATGTGTGAACAAAGGTTTATGACATAAAATTTAAGTTTACGAGTAGTATTCATTACACGCATGAACAATTTCTTGGTTTTATTAGTTTAAAAATATTCTTACGCCCCTGCCGAAAAATCCCACATTGCCGCCGAATCCATCTTGTCTAATGAATATTCAACATCTAAAAACTTTTCAAAATATGCCAGGTCTTTGGCTGCCACCTGCAAAAATGTTACATTAACATTACGCTTGGTTGTGTAACATGTTGACTTTTTCGCAGTTCATTTTTCAAAAATACATCAATATTTTTCAAATCTTGTAGCAAGTCCATTTACCTCTGCTGCAAACTCTCCATATCCCTTATCCATTAAGTATTTTGGTCCATAAGTCTGCGAATCCGTAACAAGGAACGATTGTGAAATAACAGCTCATTTTTAACAACAAAAATATTTACAAAGTTCCTACCCGTGTTGGTTTGTTGTACAAATCCCTACTGGCTTCTGCGTATGTGTAGTCGGAAATGATTAAAGCAACGAGGTATGTTGGCATTGGTACTGTTTGTTTAAAAGTATCCCACACCCAACCAGTGAGCCCCTCACTTTGAAGTACAGAATAATAAATTATGACTCACAAACATCTTTCATTCATAAAAAATTAAGGGAAACAACCGTCGTCATTGATTTGACTTTGTGTTGTAAGAATTAAGAGTAGTTAGCAACTTTTACATTGGTGATGTATTAACCAATGGCCCATTTGAGATCACCGAATAGTTTGTTAGTCTTCCAATGGTCATGTTAAAAGTTGCCTAAAGAATGTCATAAATCATAACATGCATAAAATAATGCTTCAACAAAACAAAAATGAACGGGGTGATCGGAAGTTGATGCTACCTTTAGCGCTGGTCTGTAAATATACAAAATAAGATAATTTAAGTGTGTGCATTTAAAACAATTCAATAGAGATGTAGCATATTATTGAGGATAAAAATGTTCTCGCATTACTCATCAAAGCAGGGAAAAGCAGACCGTGCTCCGAAAGCTTGAAATTGTGTCGTAGCGTAATATCTATGATAATAATGATAAATGATGATTAGTACAAAGGCATATGCTATCACACGGCAATAAAATGTATTATCTGATCCAACTGAAGGTATTTCTAGTAAAATAATTGTTTTGTGTAAGTCATACTTTGTTTTCTCCGGAGAGGGGATCATCATAATGACTTCTGTAAATACCATCCATTCTATCTGTGTGTAAATTAGCAACATAATCAATAAAGATTGCGTAACGCTGACCAACTTGTAGTGTATTGTGGAGAGTGATAACATAAAAGTCTTTATCCCTCAAGTAAGAGTGTGAATCAATGGGAATAGTGAGTCCGGTTTCGATGTTTGTAATCTGTTCGGAAAATAAATATCTAAGATAATGACCTCACTCGCCACCGCAAGTCTTACCGTCATACAATTTTATTAGTTGATATTTGTCATCTGATTTAGAAAGTGAAAAAAAAATTTCTGTGACAGAAGGGCAACGTAAACGTACCTTCACCAAATTTTCGTTTATTTCCCGAACTGTCGACTGCAGAGTAATGTTTCGTGTGGTCTGAACACAAGTGCAAAGGATGGTGACTTGTGCAGGAATGGTCCATTGAGGTCCATCGCTAGGAACGTTAGTGAGTCTAGGTCTAACTTTCACGTCATAATGGTAGGGTGCAACTTCAGTTGGAAGTCGATATCTAGGACTTGGGACCCGAATTACTTTCAAGGTGTCATCTTGAGGGGATGTCAAAGTCTCTCCGTTACGGGTAAGTTGCAATG
Source organism: Callyntrura sp. NNG-2020 (assembly GCA_027744055.1). NCBI lineage: Eukaryota > Metazoa > Arthropoda > Collembola > Entomobryomorpha > Paronellidae > Callyntrura > Callyntrura sp. NNG-2020. The sequence goes on along the minus strand of JAHZNE010000122.1, from coordinate 19,251 downwards.
GCGTGTTTCCCGTACAACTGTACACTACCGCCAATAACAGGACAACACAAATTTTTGCAGTATGCATCTTCCAACTGCCGGTTGCCGGTGTATAACAAAGACACCTTCTTGAAGGTTGTTCACGTACACGTAATCCCCGGGATGCGATTTTTTTTTAAAAGCTACGTGTTGCCCGTCAGGTAATACAAGGAAAAATAAATTTCATCCTGGAATCTCAATAAATTTATGCCAGTTTGTTTAACCTATCGATTCTCCTTTCCTGTCAAAAAATTGTTTTTGATAAGTGCAAAGCGTTAAGTATGTTAAGGATTTCTGTCAGCATAAATCCGGGGACAATTCATCGGAAAAACACATGTCATATTACTAATACACTGTCGAGCTGAAAGTACCTCATCTGTACATGTGAGTTTTTTTAAGTATCACTTAAGAGTAAGTATAAACGAGCCATTTTGCATATATATATAGATTAAAAATGTAAGCAAATTACAAAACAATAAGGATGCGATGTTATTTTACATTCATGCTAACAGACAGCTAAACAATAACATTTTTACACTGGATCTTTATTCACTGTTCCCCAGCACTTATTTTATGTGAATTTTAAATACAGAGTCATCATAATTTACATTTTTCAGGGCCATAATAGAAATGTAGTTCACTTGCCAAGTAGTTCAGCCATAAGTTCACTTAAACTGGTTCCTCTAGAGTGCAATACAAAAGATGAAAGCATCAAAGCGATCGAATCTTTCCATAATGACTACATGATAACTGTTAGGGTACAACCTTAAATATCGGCATTTTACTTTTGACTCTAACTATATTGTATAAATGAGATCATTTGAAGCAAACTCTCGAATAGATATTGATTTGGAATTTTGCTAAAGGTCTTTATTTTATAAAAACAGAAACAGGATGTCGGAGCGCATGCACTCTTGTGTGCAATATTTTTGTTTAGCTTTGTTGTTCGTTTGGAGGTTTAGGAATGTTATGTATGCGCAAATACTAGCTGTCTGTGCTGCTTCCGCATTATCAAGCAAAAATTTCATTCATTCCCAAAGTTTAAATTAAATTTTTGACATCATGATGACGAAGTTCATGTTATGTGAAACTCAACAAAACTTACAGGTAATATTTTTTTCTTCGAATAACAACTTCCTGATACAAATATTACAATTCAATTATTACATATCCATATTACAAAAATCACATTTGAATATTATATATTGATATAAGTGACGCAGGCACGATCGTTAAAATAACAAAACTACTGAAATATTGATAGACAATTTTAAGCCATTTTTTTCGGAATATTTGAATTTTACGTGCAAGTATTACCGTCATAAATATAACATATTGACTCTTCTCCGTTTACGATCGTATTTTTTACTGTTTACAAGATAAAAACATAAAATGTTTGCACTTCAAGCCAATAATTGTTTCAGGCGTCATATATTGATAAGAAAAGAGGGCAAAAGATACACACTTCTGCGATTTTATATACATCATTAAATAAAATTGAAAAAGGCGCTTTGTTTTTTATTAAAACCGATTTTTGAAATGATAATAAAGATGTAAAAGAGTGCATTTAGGAAGACATCATTTTTTTGAAAAGCATCACTCTTTACTATCACACACAATCATGACCTGTTTTGTTTTATGTTAGTTAAATATTTACATTGGCTCGCACACGTTGGCGGTGGCCGTTGATTTATTGGAAATAGATAAATACACTCCAAAGTATAACCCAAATATTAGTTAACAAATTTCACTGACTTCTTTCATCAGTTATAAATGAGGTCGGGTACACGATGCTTATGAAATCTCTTAAAAACGCTACATATAAAAGCAAAAGCTTTTGGCAAAAAAATCGCAGTAGGTGGTTGGTTTGAACGTAGAATAGGTAGAGTAGAGTGACTAAATATGTTATTTAAGGAAAACTACATTATATCAATTTTAAGTTACTACTTTAAAGATAAATTTAAAAATGGAAAAGTATCGTCGTGAACTTATGTGATCTCAGCAATCCAGCAGCAGTACAACAATAATAGGTAGGTACTTACTTAATTCTTTTTCATTTTTAATATTTATTGACTGCAATTTAACTGGTATAAAATAATATTGTACTTTCGTTAGGAGCATAGTATTATTTTGTCCGTATTTTTACATTCTTTGCGTAGAAATTTTGCATAAAGATTATAAACTTGAGGAGGTTAACTTATTTTAACATCTATAGCAGTGTATTTTAATACACAGCAAGTGGTAGGTCCAAAAAGCAAGTAACTTGACCATGTATAGCACTTGACACGCGAAGGTTAAGTTTCGGTATCACTGATCACGGGGCAAAATAGTGTACGGCACGATGCTAAAGTAGAGTGCATAATAACAACAATCCACTTAATGTATAAAAAAAGTATGAGATAACTGATACAAGGCCGCTGACAGGATCAATTAGCATTTGCAAGTCATAATTGATAAGCATCAGACTGGCCGTCAAATTTTACGACAATTCTAGCTTTGTTTGCTTGTAAAGTTGTAAAGTAAATTAAATTTGTTCTTTTCCGTCCATAAATTATGTATGATGTAGGATTATACCCGGTTGGATTCAACTAAAGAGGGCTGTAAATTTTTAAAGTAACAATTTAATTTAAAACTACCTTAAATTTTTTCCGAATGTTTTACATTATAGGCCATTTTTGGTATTGCATTAACTAACAAGTAATCAGACAAAAGATATTCTGCTTTACGTTCTGTTAAAACCTTTTGAAATGATATTTTCATAAGGGGGAAATTTTGAATTGAGTTGGATAAAAATTGAAGAAAATTCCTCATGAAAAATATACTGCCCCACCTTTAGAGAAATCCAATCTTTAGAACTATTAACGTGCAAATTGTTGAAATTTTACTGCAGTAGAAATCATAGTTTGATTTAAAGAAGGATTTTCAAATTAGTTTATTTATATAAATAATTAATATCTTAAGTGGAAATTCTTATAAATCCATATAACTCCCGACGCCATTTCCAAAAATACCAAATTTAAGTCCATCAACAAAGCATTCCATGTATTTCAATGGATCAACCATTTTCTAAATTGTTCCGACACCATTTTCAAATGTACAGATCCCATTTTCAAATGTACAGATCCCATTTTTCAAATGTACAGATCCCATCTTCAAATGTACAGATCCCATTGTCAACTGTCCATTTTAAAATGTCCCCCTCTCGTGGCCAAATGTCTCGACCCCTTTGTCAGCTCCCCCGGCCACGTTGTCAGCTCCCCCGGCCACGATGTCAACTGTCCCGGCCACGATGTCAACTGTCCCGGCCACGTTGTCAACTGTCCCGGCCACGTTGTCAACTGTCCCGACCCGGTTGTCAACTGTCCCGGCCACGTTGTCAACTGTCCCGACCCGGTTGTCAACTGTCTCGACCACGTTGTCAACTGTCCCGACCCGGTTGTCAACTGCCCCGACCCGGTTGTCAACTGTCCCGACCCGGTTGTCAACTGTCCCGACCACGCTGCCAACTGGAGCGATCCGATTGTCAACTGGAGCGATCCGATTGTCAACTGTCCCGACCCCGTTGCCAACTGTCCTAATCCCGCTTTCAATTACCCCTCACATATTTTAATGCCCCTGTTTGCTCTGTTATTGCTAATAAAAATTCCAACTATCAACTATCATGTAATATTCTAATCTATTCCATCTCTAGTCGCTGGTCCCGCACCGTCCCGGTAGCTCAACCTGGCTGAATTTCCTTGTTCGTTGTTAAAAATTTATCTTCCTACAAGCTGTCCGTTGTCAGTTGTCACGTTCCGAGACAGTCAAAATCAAAAGCACAAACTAAAAACGAAAAAAGTTAACTTGCATGTAATGATAGTAGGCAAAGCTTAATGACCTTGAATAACAAACATGTAGTTCAGTTAATTGCAGTTGCAAAACAGCTTAATTGAGTTGAACGTAATGCGATAAGATAACCAGACAATTCACCTTTGAAATACTCAAAATTATCTTTACACCCTTGACAAAAGCATGAGTGAACACCCAAAATTACTATACAGCCAGTAATAAAATGAATTAATGAATTGAGTCCGAATTCCGCTGTTCAACGAAAACGATGAATAAAAATCAGTTAATGAAGTTAGATAGGACTGCGCGAGACATTTTAGTTAGCTTTGCAAAAAATGTAAAACTTCAATATATTATTTTCACATAATTTTACTAAAAAACTAGCGTTTTCTATGAAGGTAGGTTGGCATACAGCACACCATAATTTTAGATTTAAATGAATATTAATGGCAGTCTGGCATTGTTCTTAATAGCACGACATAAAATTATTTGTATTTGTTTGCATTTAAAGGAAAAAGAAAAATCCAGAGGTAACAGAAAATCGAAATGCAACAGATTGAAAAACACACCAGACCGCAGACTGTAGTGATAGCCATTCACCCTGCAAGTCCTACACCTTCTAGCGAAGAAAAGCCTGGAAAAGGTAGTTTCACTTTCCGATTTCCGAGAATATTACATGAAACACAGTTTTAACATAAACTGACTAATAGCTCTTTGAACGTCCCACTCACGTTTATTATTAAATTTTTCACAGGAAAAGGCTACTATGCTGATAACTTGGCTTTCAGTTACGATGAAGACCTTAATTCCAATGAAAGCATATATTCCCCATTGACCCAATCTGTAGGACACAATGGTACGATTTATTTTAAATCTTTTATTTAAATACAAAATTCTTCTGTAAGTGCAGTTTGCAAGTGCAGCGGAAATTGATAGTTTAAGGAATTTTTTATACTTGCTTCGGATTCTCATTCTCAATTTGTTTTTGTTTTTTTAACAGAGGTTGACGGAGAAAGCAGTAGTAGAAAATGTCTATATAAGAGAGCGGTGCTGTCAGGATGTTTGTTAGCAGTTAGCATTATTCTTTTGTACTTTTGTATCCAATACCCAACATTCTTAGATGATAAGATAAACGCATATTCACAGTCGCAAACAACTTTGGGCCCTATAATAAATGTAGTACAAGTTATCCCATCTGCAAAATCAGAATGGAGTGTTGAATATAACCTCCCAGCAGGAATTCCATTAGTAACACGGTCTGCCAAAGAGCTGAAAGATATGTCCACATGGAATGAAATTATTTGCCCACCACGTAAATTTGCTTTGGTACTCCGTCTGGAATCTGATGCCGACTTGGCTGAGGAATGGTTAAAGGCTTGTGGGGACAAAGTGGCTTATTTTAGACTTATAGGTAATCCCACACAGGCTGATGTAGAAAAACTAAAAACTTACGTCAAATATGCAAAAGTTCTTTCATTAAAAGCAACAATAAGGTTAGAGAATGGTGCAGAGTTGTTAGGTAATTCATGGTCTCAGGACACGAGCTTACTCGAAGACATTAAAAGTGTGAAAATATCGGGGTATGTTACATCTAAAATAATTGAGGAGTTGGTGGAAGCTATGCCATATGTTGAAGAACTCGCTATTAATGGTGGAGACGTCTGCAGCACTCTACGCCAATCCACCTCGAAGGACGTCTGCAGTGTGAATTGGCAATTTCTCCAAAAGTTACACATATTCGACACAGAAGAATGCGAGGGGTTATATGATCTCATTTACTCTTGCTGGGATATGCCACAAATAAAGGTTTTACAAATCCGCAAAAGTATAATAAATAGTTCGATTGCAGATTATATTAAAGGTATAATAGACAGACATAGAATAATGAACGTAGACTTTGCAGACAATAGTTGTTTTGATGAAGCAATGCAAACATATCCATTTATGTGCCAGGCTAGTCCATTTATGTTTCAGTGAATTATTTTAATAAAAAATATAAATTTAAAACCTCAAATAAATTACTTTTTTACCTTTTTAAAATACATCTATGAGAATCAATTTCTAGCTCTCCCATCATATCTTAATCAATCTTTTTCACATTTGATGAGGAGTTGAATATACCTGTCCTACACGTATGTGTGTCATGCCTTTTTATCTATCACAGTTGCATATTGCACATTGTTTTTGCCTGTCTAAAATGCTGCTTGCATGAACTTACTTTCTTCAATAACAAGTATAATGTCAATATATTTTATCTCCCCCCTAACTCATAAAATGCAAGGGCCGGTGAAGGTATTGAATTGGCGACTCTAGGTCTGGGAGCAAACTATCATGTGCTTGAATCTGTTACATGCCGATGTTCTATTATCTTTCATGGTTTGTTGGTTTTGCTTGAGGAAACGAGATGAAAGTATGAAGATGGATGATGAGATCCATCCCTCGTGAGCTTTATGCGATGTGGTTATTATTCCATTTTCTATGGAGTATTGGGGTAAGACTATTTTGTACAAAGTAAAGGACAATAACGATTAGTTAGCATGGGGTGTTGGTGGGTTATGATGATTTTGGGGGTGTGTCCGCTGCGAATCAAATTGTCATAAGGGAAGTGACATAGCTTTAATAAAGAGTCTCCCAGCCCCAGCTATATGTGATTTCATTCAGCTTGTTAATGGATAACGAACTGGCAACGAATGTGCGAAAAAATTAATAAAAATTGCAATAATATTGCATTGTAATGCAAATTTATTCCTTCAAATGTGCTATTTTATTTCATTTAGTACATGGGGATCATTAGGATCTCACTTTGATGTTTTTAAACATTGATAAACGGAAAACAAATTCAAACTAGAAAAGGCCGACTGATAATAAAATACAACACTTATATTAAACTTGATTATGGCAGACAGCAAAACACCTTATTTCCAAATGGAAAATAAAAATGAACAGGTGAATTTGAGTTAAAATGTCGTTAATTTATACACATGTATATTTACGTTTTAGACATATTAAATAGCGCGTACTTCTTATAATGAAGAATTAACACGACTTGTTTGAATACAAATAAATACTACGAATCAGTAATCCCGTTTATTGCTTAGGTATGTACAAAAGGCAATAACGAGGGATATCACAAAAACTCTAGATGAATTGGAGCTGAAGTCCCCACTGGCACCATTGGTACAGCCAGTTTTATCGCTGTTGGGTTTATACGGACTGCTGCACGTACACGAATTTGACTTTGGACTGCAATACGCCAACGGGGGACAGCCAGGTAAATTGGATCCTTGATAATCCGAGCTACAAACGTTATCTATCTTGTACACACACCTATTGTAGGAGGGAATCCAGGTCCTATCAGAACGACATACGCAACGATAATTACTGCTGCAGGTTAGGAACTCTTGCGGGTTGCAGCTGTCTGGGCGATGTGGTACCGGGGAGCAAAGTTCGTTTAAACTACGGTATCCGGATGTAGGGGAAGGGATGTGGACGAGGACAAGTCCAGCGAGCACTAGTAAGTGGAAATTTGACTTCATGGTCAGAAAATGTTGGATTGAGCAGAAATGTTGAGAAAATTCTCGTGGTCGATTTTTTTAAATGCAGAAAATAATGCTAAAATCCTGCTACAAATTGAAGGTAATTCACAAATCTCTTCTTGCTGTTTTCTAATGGCTCGTCTATACATTACAGGCTTTTATATATGCACCTTATAGATGACTAATTACTGGACCGAACCATAAAATGAAGTTCCAGGCCGGAAAGCCATAATACGGCAGTTGGGTAAAATATTATCGCGCACCCAAAGATAAAGTAAATAAGCAATTATTTTCTACCGTCGACTCACTCACTGTAGCTCATATCCGTTTCAAAATGGTACTAGTAACTAGTACAAAGGTTCATACGTTTTTAATCCCGCATGACATAATCACATGGTTCTTAGTGCAAATACCTCATAGTCGTAACCCTGTGTTTAAAAGCTGACAACGAATGTAGCCATCGTAGTGGAAATGAGTATGGCAAATAAAAATTGGCATTTTTCTTGGAATTTTTGATGGACCGGAGGTCGCTTACTCGTATTGTTTTGATAATGTGTCACGCATCACGGCATAGGGATGTTCATAATGTCTTTAGCCATTTGTCATAATTTACCTACCTTACTCCATACCTTACATCATACACTATTTAATTCTGCTTATTAGGCATACATTGAAAATGACGTAATATCCTCCCTCTCCTCTCCTACCTAAACCTTTCTTCAACGTTTATAATGACTTTTAACAGTAGAAAAGATCTTATCTGTTGGCACGACGGAATGAGGGCTAATTGAATACGTTATGACCACACGTCAAACAACGTAACAGACAAGGTTTTATGGATTGACCTATCGTTAAAACCACATTTTACTTTGCACAAGGTGAAAATATTTGCGTCCCATTCCCATCTCTAACAACAGGAATATTAACATCCACCAACAAATATGTATATTACTTTTTTCTACAAAAAAATATTCAATTCCTAAAAATTTCAAAAAACTATTTTTCCGTTGACAGCGTTGCGTCATGTATTTTTATCCTGAAGAAGACTTGAGATTCAAATAGAAAGCTTGACAATAAATTTTCCCATTCAATTTTCCCACTAAACAATTGCGTTTTTAACTATTTAAAAATGGACGGTGGATGGAGCATAATGTTGACTTTAATGAGTAATGAAAAATGTAAATGATGCATTGGGTGGAGATAATTCACAAAGCGACCGACTTCTACGGTAATTGCAAATATCTAAACCTTTTGTTATGTCAGCTCCTTTGCGATTTCTCCATTGTGTTGTGTGAGCCGCCAATGAAAAATCGATTTAGAACTAATATTTTGCTATAATTGCTCATCGTCAGTACAAAAATATTTCGTTATCATGTAGCATCGTATTCGAAACCTTACATTTTCGACAACTGGATACTGGATTCAAAATTGTAATACGAAAATATAAGTGGAAAAACACTGCTGAAATGTATTGTCAAAATGCACATTTTTATTCGTGTAGTACTCCGAGTTTGAAATCATAATAATACAGATATGTTTTTTTCTGAAACATCGGGTTCAGTTCTCTTTAGATACAAAACATAATTTCACAACAAACGCTTCCACATCCATAATGTATCATGCTGTACAAAATATCGTCGAGTTATATTTCACCAGATACACATCACAAAGAAAAAATGAGAAAAAAATCAAACAAACATGAGAGAATACACAATTTTGATAAAATTGTGAGTAACATGTAACATAACATAAAGCACTACCTTTAAAGTATAAAACGAACTTACTTTCCTCCTATGGCACATTTACACATATTTAACAAGTTAATACAATAATAAATATAAATTAAAATGGCAGAAGTACAAAAAATGCAAAATGAACGAGTATACAGGATTGTTCATTACAACGGGGACACACAAGTAACAAATGGGAAAGTAAGGCTGGAATGTTCTGTATGGTTTAAGCTTTGTACCTACTAAAAATAAGGTAATACGTAATAAAAATATGTTAAATAGATGCAAAGTGCATGGAGATTTCCTCTTCTGTATTCCATAAGTATACACTATCGTGAGCCGTATTGGTAGTCCATTCTAAATTTTTCTCGAAGACACACATTGCACCGCGTGTAACTTTAAAATTAGTACATTTTAAAAAGTTTAGAGCTCATTTGATTTTTTGTCCGTTTCATCCTTTCTTGAGAATTGCTTTAAAAAAATTCAAACTACATCCTGTGCAGTACACCTTTGACCTTCTACTTTCCTGGGGAATTTGAAGGTTTAAAAAATAAAATATGAATGGAGTCAAATTTAAAAAAGGATTGTCAAAAAATCTATTTACATTGTAGTTTCTTAAACATAACATGTACTACCTAGATATAATCTGTAATGCAAAGAGATAAATATATAGTTTTTACGTATATATACACATATATAAGATATTTCTAATTTAGTAACTACTGTACAATAATATACCAGTCTATAATACATTTCATTCGGAGGAGCAAAAGTTTAGTGGAATAATAATGAATATATATTATTTATATCCGTTAGTACATCGCGGTATTGTTGGTTGTTTTTTGTTGAATCAAAATATACAATATTTTAAAATTATGTCGTATGTTTTAAAAATTAAAGCTTGGATGAGACGTATTCAAGATACAAATTTGTTATCTTCGATTAAATACAAAATGCATTGTGTTAACTAGTGTTTCATTGAACAATATTTTCAAATGTACTATTTTCCCATATTGCTCAACAATATTGTGTACTTTTAATTAGACGATACTTTCCCTCTAATTAGATTAGCCTTTCTTCCGGTGGCGGCTTCATTACATTGTCCAGTTCTACTCGGGGATTACAGTATTCTTGCTGTGATGGCGAGTACACACCTCTAGTTGCACGCTTTCTTCGAGCCATTCTTACTAGGATAATGATACCTACGGTAGCTGCGATTAAAATGGCGGCAAGTACTGGTATTATAATAAGAAGAATATCAATTCCACTTTCATCAGCGGGTCGCTGAAGAAGAGCTTGTTGTTCACACAGATGCCCTTCAAATCCTGGTCGGCAGATGCAGCTATATGTAGGGTCATTTGGGTCATCACAATTAGCTTTACAGGTTCCGTCATTGTGACAGGTAACATTCTCCGGTGAGTAACACGGATTTGGAACGTCACAGTGTGCACCACACATGTCTTTATTTATACAGATGCACTGGTAACTTCCAACAAAATTTTCGCAAATCAACGGTTCCTCACAGAGCGATTGTGATGTATGCCAAGAATCCTCTTGACATTCGTCAACATCATGCTCACAAATAGGTCCTGAATAAAACAACACAGTGTGTGAATACAGTGTTATAAAATATAAATTCTTCCTACAGATGCTTAAATAAAAAATCTTACCCGTAAATCCAGTGTCATTACAGTTGCAGGTAAATGAATCAATGCCATCAATACAGTTGCCTTTATTTTTACAAGGACTAGGGCTACATTCATCAATATTTACATCACAATGAATTCCGTCAAATCCTTGTACGCAGTTACATTTGTATCCAAAGAAGGTATTTTCGCATTTTCCGTTTCCACAGTCCACACTTCCTCTTTTGCAGTAATCAATTCTTTCTGAGCAGAATTCGCCTTCCCAGCCTGCATCCGAAAATTATGCTTATTATGTAATACTTGAAATTAAAAGAGACAGCTAATTACCCCAGTTGCATCAATGCACAATACTTTACCTGGGGCGCAGTGGCACTTAAACGAAACTCCGTTGGGTTGAATGCCGACTTCGTTGCAAGTTGCTCCGTTTTCGCAGGGGGTATCACGGCAAGTGGACTTTTTAGGCTTTTCACAATAGGATCCTGTAAAGTCTTCAGAGCATATACATTTGTACTCCCCAATACCGTCGATACACTCTCCATGTAAGTTGCATTTTTCCTCTCCTTCACATTCGTTAATGTTATTTTGACACCTGTAAAGCAATTTTATATCGGATGTTATTCATATGCATACCTAAGTTGCTCGCTTAAATATAACGCTTAAGTACTTACAGCCATCCGTCGTATCCCGTGACACAAGAGCATGTATAATTGTTGATGCCATCAATGCACGTTGACCCCATGTCGCACCTGTTATCCTGGCACTCGTCAATATCCCTCTGTTCACAGATAGAGAAGTGATAATTACATAAGATTTTACGACATTCAAGCACACCTCGTACATGAAAATATTGCCATATCCCATTTTTCGGTGAGACTATCGGTAAGTTAACTTACATCACAAGTTTCTCCTTCAAATCCAGCAGCACATGAGCAATCGTAAAACTGATAAGGCTCTGCACACCGTCCCCCGTTTTTGCAGTCTTTTTCATAACACAGAATACACCCAAGCCGTGGAAGCTGTTGTTCTGAATTGTGTAACTTTTCGTTGATGTAAAACGCTGTTGGAGCCGTAAGTTCAATAAGCGACTTATTTGTAATGTTAACGTTGGATTCCTCCAGTTTACTTTGTGAAATAAAAGGGAGCTTGAAGCTGCCAATAGATACATCTCGCAAGCATCCTCTGTAGTATTGACTATGGCTGTGACCTGGGTCGTTGGAGATAGGGCGCCCATAGTCATCGATGGAGAGTGAGCTTCCAACCACAATATCTACGGTTGGACTTAACACCAAGTCTCGCAGGTAATTGTGAGAATTATAGTCAAAAGGAAATGTTGTATCATTCTTGTCGTACGACAAAGAAACGGAAGCGTCGGTCGGATTCTCATGAGAGGCAAATTTAAGTGAAAGCGAATGCCACTCCCCGTCAAGAATAGTATTATTAATAATATGGAGTTTGAAGTTGTTGATAAAATGAATTTGAGCCGCACTTTCATTATCGTGAATGTCCAAACTGATTCTCAGGAAAGAAGTCCCGTTGGATATATGAATCACGTTTCCTGTTCGTTTAGAGCGGTACCTATATGACAAACACATGAAATGAATAACATTCCAGCTGGCACCTCCAATACAATTCTAACCAGACATATTTAAATGTCATTATATACTTACTTGAAGCTCAATTCGGTGAACATAATATCTGACGTCGGAACCGTAGATTTTAAAATGTAATGTGGAGTCGTGTGTCCTTTCCCATCAAACGACGCATCTACATTGCACTCAAACCCTGAATGACCAATGTTTTGGCAAGTACTTTTACCAGGGCAAGTTACATCAGCACAACGAAGTCTCACGTCACACTCTTTCCCATCGTATCCCTCGAAGCAGTCACACTTGAAGTCATTCCATGTCACATTGCAGACTCCTCTAAAGCAAGGACTTGATTTACAATGGTCATCTGAAACGGAGCCCTGAAGCAGGTTCTGTACTGCGACTCGTCCAAGTGGAGGATTCATTTGGTGAATCTGTGAAAAGTAAAACATGCGTAACAACACGCTTTGTTATGTGATCACGCGGGTAATAAGTTGATACTAATGAAGCAAGAAGAAGTAGTACATTTCACTAACCTCCGTCAGATTAAAAAATTCAACAATGAAAACTTTTTGTTGTTTTAAATGAGACGTATGTCCCAATGCCGGACTTGCGTCAGGGGAACTTAAATTAACCCGTACATCTTGAATAGTCCCCTTAAAACTGTATTGCTCCGGTACCAACACATCGGTACTTCCCTCAGAGTCTGCTGCAGTACCTTCTGTGTTGTTATCTACCGAGCCATCGGGGAAAGATGTTGAGGTTTCCCCGGAATGACTATCTAGAAGTGGTGTGGAAACGGGGATGTCCTGACCACTCAGATGAGCAGGTCTTCCACCTATGTACATCACTGTAGGACTAAATATTCTATTACTGTGAGACTTCCGGAAATGTTCAGAGTCGTCCACTTTTATAACAACAAAGCTTTTATCTCTCTGGACCGAGATTAAGTGAGGCTGCCCATCAGAAAGTGAGCCATCCACGGTATACGGTTCAGGTTTTATACTAGTTTCATCTCCAGCATCCGTGGAGCCTGTCCACTTGGCTTGAACCACAAGATTTCCACTCTTTGTTATGATAGCCTCAATGTAAGAACCATTTAGGCCACGTTCTTTGTTACACAGTAAAAAGATGGTTCCACGTGACTCTCTAGTTCTCACAAACATGGAAATGTCAAATACTCCTCCAAATTGACCTGGTGCGATATCAACAGTTGCTAGTGAGTTGCGGGTATCCTCGTGGCTGAAGGTAGCAGGAATGTAAGCTGAGGAAATAAGATAATATTTTGTATCAATTAGAATTTATACATTGCACATCTTCACACAAAAATGTATACTTTCGCATGACTATATATAGTGCGTGACACCACAACACGTTCTTACAGTATTGACATCTTCCTCCCAAATGAGGTCTTGGGCAGTTGCACGTGAACTTCTTCCACAGATCCGTACAAGTTCCTCCATTTTGACAAGGGTTGGGCCTGCATTGATCTTTTCGTTCACATTGAGACAATATATTGGTGAGGTTGACGTTATCAGCTTCTTCCGGCAAGATACGATCATCATTGATTTTCACGTCTTGCATACATCCCACAAACGGAATGGCATCGTTATTGTTAAGAAAACTATAAATGGGCTTCAGGTTTCCAAGAAGCGTTAAATTAAATCCAGTGGGTTGTTGAAGGGAATCTTCAACCTCCGCTATCGGTAACGTAACTTGTTCTATGTCAGCACTAAGAATGGCATGAGTGCTATTAATTGACACTGCTACTCGATGCCACTTTCCATCATGCAATTTATTTCCAGACCACATCCCTTCCAAGTGATTAATTAGCGATGATCGAAGATGCAGTTTACCCCCAGCGAGCCCAAGATGAAAGTAAGTTCCACCCTCCCCCACGGCCAAAACAACATCAGGTAGTGTTGTTTGAAACTGAAAGTTTAGGGTGTATTTGTTGTTTTCGAAAGCGTCATCATTCTTGACAACTTCCACCAAACTTGATCCGTTGAAGGCCATTGTCGTCTTTATATTACATGTATCTCCGGTAAAACCAGACTTACACGCGCACTTGAAAGAATGTACGTCTGTAATCTCATCATATTCAGCTGTACACACACCTTCGTGATAGCAAACATTTGATACGCAGCCTGTCAATGGAACGGTACAATTTTTTCCACCATACCTATCCAAAAGAGTCAACAAGTTTATGCATTAGTCATTTACAAACAGCGAAGACCATTATCGTACTCAAATTATAATGAAAACAGTAATTTTGGAATACCCGTCGATGCATTCGCAAAGATAATCGCCAGCCAAGTCTTTGCAGCTACTTGAAAAGTTGCAAGGATTCGGTTCACATTCGTTTATGTCGGTTTCACAATGTTCCCCTAATGATAAAACACTTTCATTTACTGGCGGAAACGACGCTTATTTCGTCCATATATTGTCAAAATGCTGCATTACATAGAGACACGCTTCAGCATGTCCTTATCGTTTTCAGTGCTTACCTTCAAATCCCTTGTCACATTCACAGCGGTACATATTAATGTCATCAATACATTTGCCGCGACCATTACAGGGAGACGGATTCTCGGATAACTGACACTCATTAATATCGACCTCACAATTCTCCCCTTCAAATCCAGGCATGCAAACGCATTTATGTCCAGCGGCGGTTGCATAGCTAAAGTCCAGGTCTGATAGGACCTACGTACAACAACAATGAGCGTATACAGTCATACCGTTTCAAACGTCATTCTTCAACAATAATGGTGAACGCTTACCCCTCCGTGTTCGTAATTGTGCGGATGAGATTTTTCGTAACATTGCCCATGGTAGTTGCAAGTATTGTCTTGACATTCTTCGATATCTGTTTCGCAGTCATCGCCAATGTAGCCGGCATAACAGCTGCAATTGTAAGCCTTCACCTCATCAGTGCAAATACCACCGTGTTGACACGGGGAACTCTCACAGTCGTTGACATTTTCCTCACAGTTCGTTCCAAAGAAGCCAGTGTCCTCACAGTTGCATTTGTAATCATTGATGCCATCAATGCAGATACCATTGTTTTTGCAAGGGACCGGTGCACAGTCATCAATGTCGACTTCACAATTTTTTCCAGTGTATCCGAGCATGCACTCACAAGTATAATCTGCCACTTGATCCAGACAAGTACTGTCAAACTGGCAGGGGTTTGACTCGCATTCGTTGATGTCAGTTTCACAGTTTTTTCCCGTGTAACCAGGATGGCACACACAGCTGCAAAAAAATTCAGGCATTTTATTATGAAATTACAAGTCATTCTTTCCCCTCATTGAACATTGCTGCCTGTATTTGTTTTGTAAATTGCCGAGCTTACCTGTATGTATTAATTGCATCTTCACAAGTTCCATTAATACAAGGATTGGACAAGCATTCGTTAAAGTTGATATTACACAATTCTCCGGAGAAACCAGGTTTACAGTAGCACTCAAAACCCGATTCACTTTCCGGTGCATCAAAGCACTTTCCGTATTCCCCACAACGGCCAGGGACTTCGTCACAGACATCATTGTTACAGCGGCGGCCACGGAAATTCGTTCCGGTACAATCACAACGCCAACTATCCCCTTCCGTGATACATTGCCCATGAACACAAGAGCAATTTTCAATTTCCGGCTGGATCCTACTCTGTTCTATGGATGAAGACGCTTCCATATGTTCAGTTGACGAAGAGAGTTGGGGGGATGATTGAGGAGGAAAAGAAGAGCGGGAGTATGAACACAAGAGCAATTTTCAATTTCCGGCTGGATCCTACTCTGTTCTATGGATGAAGACGCTTCCATATGTTCAGTTGACGAAGAGAGTTGGGGGGATGATTGAGGAGGGAAAGAAGAGCGGGAGGATCCTGTTGTAGAACTTACGAGCATGTCATCATCACTCAAAACTGCATGAAACTCCCTCGATTCTGGCGTGAGCTCTGCGAAGGATCTGTTGTTAGATAGTTCTACTCTATTGCAAAGGGGGGGTTCATATCGGATAGTCTCATCTTCAGGTTCTGGACATTCACATTCGTTTTTGCTACTCTGGCGTGAGCTCTGCGAAGGATCTGTTGTTAGATAGTTCTACTCTATTGCAAAGGGGGGGTTCATATCGGATAGTCTCATCTTCAGGTTCTGGACATTCACATTCGTTTTTTCCATCCGTAAACACACAAGTGGCGCCGTTTTGACATTGGCTACAGAGTACAAAACTCTTAGCTTGGAAACACTGCGCCGAACTTCTCAAATCAAATTGAAAATCATTACATGGTTGATACTTTTGCAGGCCCTTGAATAATCCAAAAGAATCTTGATCCGCGGGGGCGGGTGAGCTTTGCGGTGTGTCCAAATTATTAGGATTAACTGTGTTGTTTGCTGGAAGCTGAAGGCGAATGCATCCCACGAATCCATCGAAAAAATACAACTTGTGATTATCGGTCACATCACTACTACCACTGTCCCAATCAACACTGATCCCGTATCGATTATTACTATCTGGGTCATCAAGAAAAACTTTGGAACCACTAAATGTCACCGAATGCCAGCGTCCATCTGCCACAATGTTCTTGGATTGTATGGATTGAATTTCTTGTGGAAGCTTTAAATATGTCAAGTATCCAGCTTCGTTGAACCTCAGAGCGAATTTATCCTACAGAAAAAAACAAAAGATGACTTAAATTCAAACATAGAGGAATACGTAAGTACGTACGTTGCGTACATATGTCACCTATTGCTACTACACATTGTGTAGCTATTATTATGATATTTTTTTTGCAAAAAATGACAAACCACTGTTCAAACAATAAACATTACTTGTCTTGCTTCAAATGTCAGAGCGCTGTAGTTATTTTTGCTAAAAGACGCATGTTCAACCAATAATCTGAGAAATGGTAGGGCCAAGTAGTGGTAAGATGAAAAATGAAAATCATGTTACATGCCTTTTTTAACATTATAATAGACAGTTTATACCTCCACACACCACGATCATACCATTATATTGATGTTCAAAAATTAGAGAATATCTTGAAGGTACGCTCATCATCATCATCATCATCTTCTTCATCATGGATCATAAAGTTCTTGTCGTACATTTACTCATAAATCACGATCACTAATTCCGTCATTACTCTCAAGGTTTCTCCATAATTGTTTTACAAGCTCACTACAAGAACGCAGTGAAGGATGTTGAAACTGTCATTGGAGTGCTGGCTCTGCTCTGTGAATTGCCACCTACATTTTACCTATTTACATGTTATAATTGAGAAAATTTACTCCGCAAATAAACACTGGTTGAGTGTCAAATGTCTTTTTACCAAGTTTTAGGAAAGGACTCTGCAAACAACAGCATCCCTTTTTGCATAGAAGAAAAAAGTTATAAATAAGGCAAGTTTATGATAAGCCGTATATAGCGTGTGTAGCCATCTCATGTCATTTTAATTTTAAACTGCAGTGCTATTTAGGTTTACAACTTCCGTCTTTCAGGTAAACGACGCTATTTTCATAAATATTGCCATGATGAGCAGCAGCAACAGGCAGAAGCAAATACCATTCATAACGTACTAATACAGTTGTGCTAAATAGACTATTTAATTGAAGCTGTGCAGAGGAGTATTTGCTTTTAATGTTACTTGTATTGAAACTACTGCTATTTAAGAAACTGCAGTAACAGTCGTGCTACATGGTATTGGAGGTGAATCCATTGGAGGGAAAGGGAATAAACCATTAAAATAAATAAATAAGCGTACCTACATATTGTCTTCGTGTATGTTTGTGCCTGTAGAATTATTAAAGCTACAAATAGTACAAAATGCCCTCAAAAGGAATCGTACGAATGTATTATATCTCCCCATCTCTAAATCATTTTCACAAGCAAAATCAACATCACAGTCACCTTGGACGAAACAGTAATGACACTGGTCTGGCATTTCAAAATTATCCTAAAGACCACACGGTCCGTGAATGAGCCATCATCGTTTCCTTTAACAAGACCTCTAGCTCCCACAGTTAAAGTTTCATAAAGGTTCTACAAAGCTGGCATCCATTATTAAACCACTAAACAGTACTCCTACAATTCGAGTGTAGGTAGCTGCACAAAGCATTGCATTTCCTATATTTGTCTTATTTTCACTGATATTCAACAATCTTATGGTGGCAATGCCAGGCAGAAATTTTTTACAGTCAACATCTTGCTGTCACGTCACGCAGTTTCTATATAGCTCTCATTCCGTCAGGTTTTTTGATGAGAAGATTAATGCAACGCTGAATTTACGAGATAAGGTACTCGTTAAAATAATATGATTTTTTATAATTTTATGCATACGCATAAGACCATGTTTTATTACTCCTGTTTATTCCTGTGTTATCATCATCATTATCATCATCATCATCAGCGGTAGTAGTTCTTTCTTCTTTTTAGTATTTGCAACGTCATGTCATGTCTGTCACGTTCTTTTGCGGGTTGATCACACAGTTACTTTTACACGGTGACGTTACGGGTCTGTGAATATACTACACTGCACTGACTGTCTATAACGTTCATTACTGCCTCTAGAAAACACATCGTTCGCTTAAAGCAATGTAGTGACATGCATAGAAAATACACAAATTTTGTTGCATATTATTTTAGGCAAAGCATCCGTTTTAAATGTGCGCTGCTGCTTTTTAATGATTATGACAAGTAGCATCTCTAGGCAGCATCCTCGAGTACAGTGTTGCGCCTGCGCTGTTGATCTTTCTACTCGAGCAAACCCATCACTCAGCGAAGCGCTGAAGCTTAATTTTTGTACAAAAAAAGGGCTGAGGATGACAATCATGGCGCATACCTACATGAATTTACTTTTTACAGTCATACACGTTTAGTTTTCTCAAAACTTTGCAAATACTACACA
>JAHZNE010000121.1:0-13641 GCA_027744055.1 Callyntrura sp. NNG-2020 | reverse complement strand
AGCAGAGAGAGAGAGAGAGAGAGAAAGGGAGGAAAGTGGTTAAAAACAAGAGGAAACCCGATACAAATTATTTTATTTACTTGTGTTGAGTCATCCTTACTAATTAAGACAACCGGACTACCGGTTTTGGTGAAGGCATTTTGAAGGAACGAACTAACTGGCACTTGAAAACTTGTAGTTAATTGTATAATTAATAATTAATTTTGTTCTTTTCCGTTTTATCTTGTTCTCCTCTTGTCGTCTTCCTTTTTTTCTCCCTCCCCCTCTCCCCCTCCTCTGGTGTGGGGCCGCCAGCGCTCAAAAAGTTATATCCCCGTCGTAATAAAAAACTTGACACAAGAAGACACTAAAACTTGGCCCTTTCGCTGTATATCTACACTAGATTATTTTTTTACAGGGGGCCTTGCCCCATTTCCTGGATACAAAACGTCTTAAAGCCCGAGGACGTCCTCGAGCATTAATTTGTCCCTCTCTTCCCTATATATCTCACTAAAAAAAACCGTTTTTGTCTTCGCTGCCCTAACAAAATTTCATTTTAACCGCTAATGTCTTGGTAAATCAACTTGTCGTTCCCTTAACAATATCAGTAATAAGTTAATATATTATTAATAGTAATTAATAGTAATTAATTAGAGATAATAATAATGATCGATATATATATATATATATATTACTTTCAATTTTCAATATACTTTTTAAATCTTATTTGGCTTTGTTGTTAACTGACTACTACCTCTTAGACGACGCACAGAATAATTAATGACAACAGACACTTTTACATTCTATAACTCCATATTAGTTTCATGTTCTCTCTTTTGTCCCTCGTCCCTCTGGTGTCGGGGAGCACACTGGCGCAGTTCCCCAAAAGGGATTTTCTTAAATTGTCGTGATCCTTTCCCCCTGTTTTGTCAACCATTTTATCATCGAGCAGTAACGGTTATAAAGATAACCTCTCTTTTACTTGTGCACACACGTTATAACAAACCGAAGGTGATAACAATGGCGATGCTGATGATGATGATGATAATGAGGAATGATCTCGTTCCATGTCGTGTAAAACGTTGACATTTTTGTCTTCCTCTTCCCGTGTGCTTTCTCTTGCAGAAAAAGAGTAATTATTATTATTATTACTATTCTCCCAATAAATGCAATGGATTGAAATGATACAACCAAACATGACAACAGTTTACTTGGCATTTCATTTTCCCTTAAGCCCATCTACTCTCCCTGATAGCCTGGCTGACAATTAGTACCCTCCTCTCGCCATAATAAAAGGAGAAATAACGGACACCATTTAAAAAAAAAAACTTTAACGTCGTCTTCTCCCCTGCGCGCTGGCAGAAACAAGTCAAGCACACAACACATATACATAATGTACACACAAACTGTCTCCGCCATGAAATGCCCTTCATCCCCCACGCTTCACGCGTCTTCTACGAAAATATTAATTATAATTGTTCATTAATTGTTTCTTACATTTTAATCACAACGGCGTCTTCCTAACAGATTAAATAAATATTTTCCCATCGCGATAACCGCTGGAGAGAGAGCTTGTCGAGTTTTGTTTAAAAGCTTTTCTCGAGTTATTTTTTTTTTGACCCGCCGGCTATCGTTCACAAGGTATTATTATCATTATTATTATTACTGTTATTATTATTATTAGCCGTGGGGTGGTGCTTTTTTTTAGTTTGACTGGAGGTGGGAATCTACCCTGGACCAAACCCAGAAATGTTCACACAATTTTTTTTAAAATGCTTTAGTTAAAAAAACTTCCTCTCTCTCAATAATAGTTTGTCAGAGAGATACTTTTTTTTTATCCTTCTGTGGTCGGATCAACTTTTTTATTTTAAACCGGTAAAATAAGGGTATCCTCAACAGCAACAAGAATAATAATAATAATAACAATAACAACAATGACAATAATAATAGTAGTACCGGGGTGAGTAGTAAAGTAACTAACTAACTTGTGCTGTTGCCATCGTTCCTTCTAACTCAACTTGGGTCAATATTCATAAATTATCATGTATAGCAATAATAACAATAACAACAACAACAACAACAACAACAGCAACGGTTACTGCTAAATAATGAAAAGATGGATAACACGCGACGACGAAGCAACTTTGTAACAATTGTAAGGATAATCATAACTACAATTATATATTAATAATAAAGATGATATTTAAATCACTTAAACAATATACAATATGGATTATTACGAACTCCCAGCCGACACGTCGACCCTGCTGTATTCTGTACACAATATATTATGCAGTTCCACTTCAAACTTAGTTATAATAACAATTATAAATTATAATTAATTATAATCCTGCTAATAACAAGGACAGTCATAATTACAGTACATTTTTTATCATACAATATGTCACAAGTAACCAGCAACTGAACTGCAGCAACGCAAAAATAACTTAGCATTATATGACAGTAATAATATAACATTAATAATAATAACAAACACTGAGAAACTGTTACATTTCCTGTTCCTCTTCTTAGCTCGGCGGCGGCGACGACGTTAAATTATTATGCTCATTATTATGCAGAGTTAAATTAAAATGTCATTTTAAAAGAACAAAAACGGGGACAGCTTACACTAGTTATCTTTTTAAATATTCATAGTTATGCTGTATATTTATATTTATATATATATATATATTTATTTATCATTAATATTATTATTATTATTATTATTATTATGTTTACTTTTACAACGTATCCGTTTTACGCCTTCTACTTTCCCGCTCACTCTCTCTCTCTGTTTTAAAATTTGTGATTAAACATGTGCACACAGACATACGTATAGTAGTGTTACGTGTGTCTACGTAATTAAAATGGGTGTAGGTGTGAACAATAATATATTAACATTGTTGAATCATAATAATTAACGACAAAATAATAAGAATGATTAAAATTAATAAAATAAGTAGTAGTAGTAGTAGTAGCAGTACTAATGATAATAATAATTATAATTATAATAATAGCAATAATAGCATCATCAAACGTTGTTCGGTAGCATTCCTGATTTCCTCAACTAGCAAGTTGTTATAAATTAACTCCTTCCCTTACTTTTATATACTTCTTGTCTTTCTATCCTGCTAAATGTGTTTATTTTATTTTTTTAATGTGTCCGTGTGTGTCTGTTTTTTTTCTCTTTACAAAGGCTTGAATAGTAGTAGTAGTAGTAGTAGTTCTTATGATAAACAGTACCAGGTAATCAGTTAAATTGTTGTTTTTATGCTGCTAATTATTAGTATAGTTTTTCTTTCTTCGTCATTCCCAATAATTCAATGATAATTTATAATAATGATGATAATAATAAGAATTTAAGAATAATAACTGTTGTTGTGTAGTTGGCTAAAATATTACCATTATGATTTATGCTTGTGTGTGTGTGTGTGTGTATATATTTTGTTTGGAAATTAGTTGTGAGATAAAAAGAGGAGAGAGATACCTATTTTTTTTTCACAGAAGATACCTGAATGGAATATATTTATGGATAATAATGACGAGGAGTAAACCGCGTTTAATTTAAATTTTTAAAAAACACATTTCATCTTTTTTTTCTCTCTATTACACTAGTGTATGGTCAGGTAAGTAAGCTGGAGAGCGAGAGAGAGAGAGAGTTAAAATTGTGGGGGAGTTTCGTTACGTTAGGTAAAAAAAAAGAAAGTGGGCAAAAAAAAAAAAATTGGCAGTGTGCGCGGAGGCACCATTTTTTTGCCGCGTAGGGTTAGGTCCAGTGAATTTACAAATAGTAACAACAACAGTGTCGTCTAATAAATAGCACTGACTGATTTACATTTAAAATTTTTTAAACACCACAGAGAGAGGCGAAACTGTTTTCTTGTCTTCTTTTGCTGTGGGGGAGGATGGCGGAAAAATTGGAATTCACCTGGCATCTGTCGTGTCTTTTCGCTGGTTTGAGTTGTTTTTTTTTGTTGGTTTGTTAAAGGTTTTTTAAAAGTGTATCATCGGGGGGAATTGTTGGCGTTGTAAAGGTTAAATGTAGAATGTTGTTTGTTGTTAAATAGATAATTGATTACGTCTAGGTTGATAATTAATGATGTTATGGTTAAATAATTTTTTTTCTCTTTTAATTCAAGTTAGCTAACTGTGGGGGTTAGTTTTCATAGACTGTTGGGGCCGACGGAAGTGGAGCTATTACTATGCACTAAACTTAACATACTCCCGGACTTGGCATCATCTTCGTGGTACATATCATGCGGGGATGGCTCTGTTAACGCCATTGCACTGTTGTGGTCAGAGGGGGGAGATCCAACAGAGAGAAAAAAAAAAGATACACGCATGGCGTCAATATCAAATCAGAGAAATCAGAGATGGTACGCGTAAAAATGGTAATATAGCATTTCAAGAGAGGAATAATTAAAAACTTGATTGAGGAGCCGGTGACCCCCGGCTGTATTTTACCGGCGGGTACAAATGTTATGTTTGACCTCTTACCTGAACCCACGTCGTGTTGACTCCTCGTCAAATTGTTCCAGCTCTCGCATTTGACGTTCTTGCAGAAGTCTGATCCGCTCTGCGCGCTCACTGGCAAACTGTTGCAGCTCCTCCCTCATCTGTACGATAAGCAGGAGGAGTTATTAGCAGGGGGTCAATTTGTAAACTATTTCATTTGCAGAGTGTGTTTAGTTGTTGTTTTTTTTTACCTTTTGCTCCAAAAGGCTTCTTCGAACAGCGACCCTTTCTGCGAGCTCCCTCCTTTCCCTGTCCCGTTGAGCTTCCGCTTGCATTTTATTTTTCGACTGATATGCAATCAATATCTCCAATTCTCGCTCCAGTTTCTCCTTCAGTTGTTGTGCTTCAACTTCCTGAGACTCGTCCAATCGAATCTAAGAAAAAGATAAAGGATTGATTTTAAAAGGGTTCCGATCTGCACGGACAAATCAAAGAAGAGCGGGCTTCCGAACGTACCGACTGTTTTTGGAGCATCTCCGCAATGCTCTGTTCATACTGCTCCCCAAGCAAGGCCAACTTTCTCCGCTGCTCATCCTTCAACTTTTTGATGACCAGCTTTTGCTCCTCTTTCGGGGTTGACTGGAGGATTTGAGCTTTCAGTGCTTTATACTGTACAGTCTGTATTTTACACGTGTCTCGAAACTGCTTCCGGATTTGGATCTCCTTCTGTTTCAGACTTTTTGGCTGCTGTTTCAACTCCAACGCGTGCTTCTTCTTCAGCTCCACCTCCGCCCGCTTCATGTAGTCCTGCTGGTTGTTCAGCTCGGTCTGGTGCAGCTTTTTCACCTGCTCCTCCCTCAACTGGTGTACCGCCCTCTGTTGACTGTACTCCAGATCTTGCGTCATCTCGTGCTGCTTTAGCAACACGCTGTGCGCCTGCTCCAGCTGCTGCTGACGCTTATTAAGCTCCTGCAAAAAAAAAACCCACAAAAAATCCATTAGTCTCCTCCTCCCTCTTTTCCACCAAGACACACAACCACCAAAACGCCAAAAGGTCTTGTGTTTTCCCTTTACTTCGCGCAACAGATCCTGTTCCAGCTGGTGGTATGCCAGCAACTTCCTCCTGCGGAACTTTCTCACTTCCAAATCCAAATAATCTTTGTGATTCCTGATCATTCGTTGCTCCTCCTGCTGCTCTTGCTGCTTCAAGCTATCCTTTTGACTCCTACAAAACCACAATTCACACATTTCAGTCCACCTTAATTAATGACAACTTCCTATTCATCAAATGACATGGAATATATTTCTGCCGCAGAAAAAAAACGGCTTGTTTAAATTTTTGAAGGTGCATGGGTCATACTGAAGCGTTGCCTCGCGCTGCCGTTTTGGGGTGCTTTCATCCTGACTTAACTCCCGCTTCCAGCGCTCCTTGTTCTGCTTATACTCCTTCCGCTTGTGCAACTCAAAGTTCTTCCGCTCCTGCTCCTGTCTCGCGACAATCTCCTTGGTGAGCCTTTTCTCGGCACTTTGATTCTGCTTGATTTTCCGCTCCAGCTCTTGTGTATGCCTCGCCTGGAGTTTCTCCAACTCCTTGGAAAATTGCTGGAGTAGGTTTTCGTACTCCGAGTCGAGCATCTTCCGGTGCGCCTCCATTTCCAGACGACATTTTTCCTCCAGCTTGAGCAGCGCGCTTTGATGCTCCCGTCGCATTCGTTTGTAGCCGCTCATCTGCTCGTACATGTCCTCCTGCATGTGCTCCTTCTGCTGCTTCGTCACGATTGACGTTGTTCGTATCGTCGCAAAGTTGTTCGGGATGCGTTCCACAGAGGATGAGTAAGATGCCTGCAAGAGAGAAGGAGTAAACCGGACATAGTATTAGTTTCCAATGGAGAGCTGTTGGGGGGAAGGGAAGGGTTGGTGGGAGGGGTGTCCCCCGAATGGGGGAGGTACTTACGATGGAAGCGCGTGTTCTTGGCCTAACGGAAGGTGGTGAAAATGGATGATGATTCTGATCGTCGTGATCGTGAATGGGTGGGATGGAGTTGGTGGATGACGACTGGCTCGAGGCAGAGACTCCGACAGACTGTACACTCCTCTTCAAAACAAACAAACAAAATGTCGCCGTCATCCTCAAAAATACTCCCTCCTTCTCCTCTCCAAACCTTCATAACCACTCACCTCGGCATCACGCCTTTTCTTTTAATATCCGGTAGATCCATTACATCCCTACTTCTCTTCTCCTCCTTCTGTCCCTCCAATATTCCTCCTTATCTTCCTTCTCTCTCTCTCACACACACACACACCTCCTCTCTCTCTCTCCCCGCACACTCGTCCCAACGGAACCCTCTCCCACGACCCCTTTCGACCGCCAAAGAGTATCCTTTCCCTCTACGACAACAAGTTGTAGCCCGCTTGACTGCTTTCTCCACTCACCACCTGCTTCTCTTCTTCGACGACGACGACGACAACGGCGACGTAGTGGCAGAGAGGAGCCATCCATCCAACCATTTCCCCCTTTCTTCCCCTCACCCTGCTACCCTCCGAGCAATCCTCCACCGGTTCCTTTTCTCTATATTTATAGCTCTCTCTCGATGAACCCGCTGACCAAACAAAAATCTTCCTCTCCTCAATCCCCACCCAACAATGCAATTTCACCAAAATTCACTCTTTCGTTTACACTTTTCTTCCTCGGTCACCAACACCCTTGGAACGTGGTAGTCCGGCCACAAAGGGCCTTGTAGAGTCCGGGTGCCCTCGATACTCCCCCCTTCTTCTTTCTCCCTATTGCTATCCACTTTTTACTTCACAACAACAACAACAACAACAACAATCAACACTACCCTAATGTCCTCTGTAGTCACTGCACCACACAAGCAATTCGTCTCTCACATGTTTTTCTCGTTTTCCACTAAATTCTTCCCTTCAGCTTCTCACCCTCTCAGGAGAAAGTTGGAGTGGTTGACCTCCTTCCGGCCGCTCACATTCTCACAATATTCCAACCCTGTCTTCTCCGACCGTAGTCCTCCACTACCGCACACTCTCTCTCTCGGAACAAAAATATCTCCTTGATTATCTTTGACCTCGCGTGCGCACCTCGTACAGACCACCACCTAAAAAAACCACCAAAGAAATAAATAAAGTTAAAAACCCCACTTTCCCATGCCCCTCTTTCTACTCCCACCATCCTCTCCCCCTTTCCCACCTGAATTCTTCCCTCGCCAATTAACCCCTTCAGAAACTCCGTCCCTGGCTAGTTTCTCCTGGGCACTTTACTTACAAAATTATTCCCCCCCCCAACTATTTCTCAGGATCAAACCAGGGCAGACCAGGCACCTATCATCATCATCAACATCTCACTCACACACTCACACATCCACTCATCCACACTCTCTCTTCTCACTTCTTCTCTCAGGGAACGTCAAAATGTTCCCATTAATTTTTCATCTTCTTTTCTCTCTCTCTCTCTCTCTCTCCCCCTCTCTCTGTCTGCGAGTGACTAAAAAGTAATGTGTGTGTGTGTCCTCTTTAAAAAAAACTGCCTCTATCTTTCTTCTTTCTCTCTCTCTCTCTCACTCACCCTGTGTGCTCTTTTACCGAGAGGGAGGCGGGTCAGAGGTGAAAAATATAAAAACGTACCACGAGAGAGAGAGAAAATCCAAGAATGTTGTTATTGGTGATGACGACGAGGATGATGATCAAGTTGATGATGTTGATGATGATGATGATGATGATGATGATGTTATTATGATTTATTTTCTATCTCAAAATATATACCACTATATATCTCTATCTCGGCACACATACTCACATTTATTTATACATCTCTCTCTCTCTCTCTCTCTCTGTCTCTCTCTCTCGCTCTTGCTAATATTTTGTTATATATCTCTCCTCTGAAAGAGTGTCTTATCTTCTCTCCTCTACCATTTTATGAGTGTGCCTCTATGACTCTCTGTGTCTTTCCATTTACTCAGCAGCAGTACTGCTGCTCTTGCTGCTGGTCTGGTGAATATTTTTTTACTACTATTATTATTCTTTTATCATTTCTCTCTCTCTCTCTCTCTCTCTCTCTCTGAGTAATGATGTTGCTGTATGTACAATTTCTTGGGTGATGTGATGTGATGTGTGTGTGTTGTGTGGGTACAAAACGGTACACACATACAAAGTTGCAAGAGCCGTGTTTGTTGTGAGTAGTAGTAGTAGTAGTAGTAGTATTAGTAGTAGAGTAGAAGAAAAGTAGTAGTATTTGCCGTTGTTGTTGTCGTTGTCGTAGTAGTAAAGCAATACTAGTACCCATCATGATCATAACCATCATCATGATCATCATCATCGTCATCATCCTCATCATCCTCATCTCACGACAACGACGACCGTCAGAGGATAATGATGATGATGATGATGATGACGATGAGGATCACTCAGAGAAGAGTTGCATACATACGGGCGTACAGAGATACATAATAAAAATAATAATAGGCACGTTACATATGCGCCGTCACATAAAAAATGGGTATGTGTGTACAGGGCAGGGGTATATGTATGAAAGAGGGAAAAAATACGGATGTAATATGCCGTCAGGTCCCACAATAATACGGCTACCGACCGACCGTCAGGAGGATCGTGATGAGGATCATCGTCGTCATCATCAACATCATCATCATCATCATCCTGTGATCATCTAATACTCCTTTTTAACGGGCACAATAACGAACATCGTTTAAGGGTATAAAATGGGGGGGGAGAGAGAGAGAGATAATTCAGACAGGCAGTTGTAATATGCCTTTATTAGAGAAAGAGAGAGAGAGAGAGAGAGGAGACGATATGGTATATGTTATATGAGGAGCCTGTAGGAGAAGTATCGTTGTCGAGGGAGAAAACCCAACAAAAATGAGGATGATAGAAGGAGGAAATGAAGAGAGAAAAAATAGTGAAGAAATAGGATGAATAATGAGAATAATGTGACTGATTCCGAGTGTGCAAGTCACAACTCATCTCCGTCCTCTCTCTCTCTCTCTCGCTCTTTTTCTTTGATGATGACGATTTTTGTGAGAGGAGGAGGACGACGACGTTTTTTTTCGTCCGAGGGGATAAATGAGAAGACGAGGCAGGATTTGTATATGAGGAAACGGGAATGTATGTCTGAGTGTGACATGATATCGACTGACGACGGTGGGGCAGGAGAGTTTGTGTACATTTTTGAAACAAAGTATTCTGCTTTTTACAGCTTTTTTGCCAAGAGAGAGAGAGAGAGAGAGGAGAGAGAGAGAGGTTTTGCAGGGAGAATAATAGAACATGGCACGCACACACGTACAGAGAGGGTGGTGTAGTAGTGTAGGTAGGGATGGATGTTATAGAGGGATTTGGCAAGAGTAAAAAAAAGTGCAAGACGAAGTGTGAGTGAGTCAGTGTTCACTAAAAAGGAGATTAAGAATGCACCATGGGGTAAAGATAGGAGCAGTGGTGGTGGTGCTGGTGCTGGTGGTGAGTCTTTGCAGTGGTAAAAAAGCTCGAGAGAGAGAGAGAGAGAGAGAGAGAGTATTAAGCGGTTTGAGTTTTGTCGGTGGTGGTGGTGGTGGTTGGCACTCAAAGTAGAGAAGATTGTGTGTGTGTGAAAAAGTAAGGCAGGATGAATGCAGGCAGGCAGGGCTGAGGAGAGTGTGCAAGACCATTTTCTGCTGGTTTGTAACATTGTTTGATAGAATAAACTGGCTGGTAACAAGAGTAAGAAGGAGAGAGAGAGAGAGAGAGAGAGAGAGAGAGGAGGGTGGTGGTAGGAGTAGAACGTCAAGTACGGCAACAAAGTTTTACAGAGAATCGGGGAAGAGGTAACGGCGAAGAAAGTAGCTGGAAAAAGAGAGGAAGAGAAAGGGCACTGGGTTAAGTAGCCAGAGGTCCCGGTCCGATGGGGGGAGGGCAGAACGGACATGCAACGGAAAGGAAGGTAAGGTAAATGCTAGGAAACTAGTAGGGTCTTAGGTTACCCCAATCCATGGGGCAAAATGAAAACTGTTTGAAGCAGGCCAGCTTTGGGAGGTGTGGAGTATCTGGGTGGTTGTCATTGAATTGGAGACGCAGGCTCTTTCCCCTCTTCGATAGCCACTCCTTTCCAGAAGTATGTCACCGTCGGATTCTATAAGAGAGCCTGTCTCGCGTTACCCCATAATGTACTTAGACTCCTTCGGGATTCCCACGGAAATTGGTGGAAAGGTGCCCCCAGTCCCCGGGACTAATTTTGCTTTTAGGTTATCCCCACAAAACCGGTGGTAGGGTGTGTTCGGTCCTGTCCCCGGTCCGCAATTTTGTCGCCAGGCCATCCTCACAGAGCACGATTGCGTTTTCTCTCGAGCCGCAACCGCCTCCTGTCTCTGTGCACTCATTACTGGGAAGAATAGTCCCAGTTTTACTGTCTATTTCCACATAATCCTACCAACTCTTCAGTTTCCATCTGAAAATACACCTCTCTCTCTCTCTCTCTCTCTCTCTCTCTCAAAAGAAACATTTTGTACCACATTTTTACACAAGTTGTTCACTTGGCCATGCATTTTTAGATCCACACAAGTGTGCCTGATGTGTATTTGTACCCAGAGAGAGAGAGAGAGAGAGAGAGAGAGAGAGAGAGAGAGAGAGAGAGAAGAAACCATTTTTGCCGATACGATAGCCGGAGAAGGAGCAGAGAGTGCCTAGCACACAGAAAATCTGTCGGTAAGTGTGTGCGTATGTAATACTCGAGCAACGAAGCTGCGTGGTGGGAGCAGAGCAGAGCAGCGGTGGTAGTGAATATTGACCATATGTACCCCACGGGTCAAACAATAGGAGAGTAGGAATGTACCAAGTAGAAATATTTATGTACATCTCGGCTGAACAAAGATGATAACACGACCACGACGACATCGAAACGATAAGAAGCCCCCAAATAAAAAAAAAGTATATTGCAGGATGCGACAATACCAGCAGCACCACCACCAGCACCAGCAGCAGCCCCCTAAAATATTATGTAGAGTTCCGTCCTTTTTTTTTCGTGTAAAGCGATCCTCCAACCAACACACCAGCAGCAGCACCACCAATTATGGGGGAAGTGCCTACATTGAAGGAGGGGGTGATATGGTAAACACGTCTCGTCCCGAAATCCGAGGATAACGATAAAATAATATGCAAACGGCCCCACAACAACACATGTACACAGATGGAATGTTATCTGGGAAATGGGAAATGATATTTTTTTTGATGTTTCACTCGAAAAACAATATGCTTCTCATCTTGAAAATGCTCCAAGGTCCTCTCTCTCTCTCTCTCTCTCTCTCTCTCTCTCTCTCGCTTAATTTTTTTTTATCCATCCTCTAATCCTCTCCCAAGATAAAAATGTCCCTTTTGGTGGGCTGACGACAAGGATAAATATTCACTCATCCAGTTGGCATTATGAGGATCGTCAGGTTATGATGGGTGTGCATCCCAAACTAGTAGGCTGTTCGGTGTGGTGGACGTACGGACTCAGAGAGGAGGAGGAGGAGGATGAATCATGCAAGATGAGGAGAAGTGAGGAGTCTGCTGACAAAACGGCAGAGAGGATGATGCAAGTTTATTTAAATGCAAATATAAATTTTATTAGGCCAGCACACAAGAGGGTCAAATTTCATGGCTTTTTTTTCTGGAATGTACACGAGAGAGAGAGAGAGAGAGAGAGAGAGAGCGTGTGTGATGAAGAGGTAGATCCCTATAGAGAAGAATAGCAGGAGAGAGGATTACAGTCGTTTTGTGCAGACTCACCGGAGCTGAAATTGTGGCACGGGGTAAAAAAAGACACGACTTCACTGCAGAATGGAGCAGACAGGATGATGGGTGGCATTCTAACTGGAGCAGACCGAGTGTCATTTGGGGAGAGGGTTTATTATTGTTGTTATTACAGCAGAGAGAGAGAGAGAGAGAGAGAGACATGACAGGGAGACAAAGCACACAAGGGAAATTAAACGGCAAGAGTGGGAAGGACAAGACATGACACATGCAAAAAGGGGAAAACAATGTAAATGGCAGAGGCTTGTCGTTGTTTCAAATTTTGACCGACATTCCCCGGCTCTGCGAGCGGATGCGGGATGGGGAAGCCTTTGGGAAGAAAGAATGATGCGGGAGGATGGAAAGCAGAAAGGGGCGGAAGGAAACCAACGGGAAACCGGACAGGAGCAGGATGCTGGTCGGGAATGGGAAAAGGAGAAAACCGGAAGTGGATAACTCAACAACTCCCTCAGTTCTGCTACCGGGTGAGCTAGAGCATACGGGGAGAACGGGGAACAAATAGGGAAATGTCCGCAGGGCTTTGGTAACGTGATGAGGTCGTCAAAACGCATGTGTCATGGTGGTAACATGAAGTAATGGCGTGATAATTAAGGTAGCCAAGCTTTACAGCGTTGCCTTTTTTTTTATTGAAGTGCACCAAGGGACCTCCGTTTTCATTTCGCATGTTTCCTGCTGCCATCCCCAAACCGGTTCTCTGCTGCGTGTTTTTTTTATAGAATTTTGGGTTTTTTTTTTAGGAAATTCACCCACCCCCCGTGATGTAGCGTGTACCCTTTTTTTGTGCCTTGGGACCTACGCAGGTTTGGGTTTTGAGTGTGGACAAAAATAGCCCCAGCCCAATAACCCCAACCACCACCAAGTCGCGTCGACATGAACAAAGAGAAACGACCGGCGTTTCCCTAGGAAAATTTTGTCTACTCTGGCGACACTATGAAAGAGTGCAGGAGATGGTCATCTACCGGCAGTTTGTTGTGAACACTCTTCTCTCTCTCTCTCTCTCTCAATTCACACTTCTCTCCAACTAATCTACCTTCATTACCCAAATGCTACCGTCGTCCTTTCACAGCACGAGTACCGGGCACACAGTAATGTAAGGACGACAAGAGCAGGAGTCACCCCATAAATAAAGGCGACAAACCCCTCATCTCGCACGTAATACGTGCTTCTCCTTCCTGACCCTCTGCTCTTTCAACGCAGCCAGGATTCCTCTCCAAAGAGAGAGAGAGAGCCCCGTAGTAGTGTACTTCTCTCGAATCTATATACCTTGCCACAGTTTTCCCAGGAAATTTTTTTTCTGCAACCACCTTACTCTACTTTTCCCCATGTTTCCCCTTCTCTCTCTCTCTCTCTCTCTCTCTCTCATAGCACAGCTTCTACTTCCCAAGTGGCACAGCAGCGATCTCTCTCATGGGTCTCTCTTCC
>JAHZNE010000120.1:0-18570 GCA_027744055.1 Callyntrura sp. NNG-2020 | reverse complement strand
GCTGAATATTCCATAAATAATTCACGTTCTACTACATTTTTGTGCAACAATGCATTTCGTATTTGTTGGACTTGAAAGTTTATTAAGAAGCCGCATAGGCGAATGATTTTAATTGACGATTTACGCAACAAAAATGCAATTTACTCTGTTGTTATTATTATTACTAACACGATACATTTCTGCTGTAAAATGAGCTCAATTCTATCAATACATTTATTTCACAACGTCACGTTAAACGTCACCTTCACCGGTTCAACTTTGGAATCACGACAACGAAGCTGATACAAGAGAAGTACTTGTCGATATTATCACCGTCTCTACAGTTCTGTGGGAGATTAATGGCAATGGTCCCAGCTTAGTGCTACTTGATCGACTACAATAACTAAACTTTTTTTGGCGTAACTGTAGGCTCGAAAAAAAATCAATGCAAAACGTGCATGAACTTGTAGCAGGGTACTACAAGAGTACGCAACGCTTACATTCTCAACACAGTTGATTTACCCTTAACTCATGACGATGCTATTCTCCTACCAGTCAAACTAATAAAACTGATAACGTTAGCCAAGCAGCAGCAGCAAGAGCAACCTGTACCATTACATTACTACATTTTGATGATTTCGATGATGATCATCAGCAACCTGACTGAATAATATTTTATAGCGCTCCTAACTTTGTGTGCATGTATTTTGCACTGTGCTACACACACCACACACTTACCAGAAATGCCTATGGCGCTCGGAGAGGTATACGAAATTGTATACAACTTGTCTATATATTATTATAAGCATTTCATTCATGATGTGTGCTCTTCTAGCCGCATATTATACGCTACTGGGCTGTGTTCAAAAAACATGAAAACCATATACGTACAACCATCCACTTATTTGCTGACCAGTTTAAGTTCGCGATGATGATGATGAGATGAGCATCCAACAGGCCGTCATCTGTATGGAAGGAAAGATTGCAAGAGATCACACAAAGTTTGAAATCTCTGCTAGTCAGATCGTCTCTTTGGCATATTCTGAGTTCGTGAATTTTGAAAATGGGTATATATGAGCAAAAGATGCGATCCCATCTAGAAAGATCACAAGCACAGCAGGTAAGAAGAGGAGGAAGCAGAAGAGAAGCGTATTATTATTCAGTGCACAAGTGTATCCTGAATCCTGCACAAAAAGTACAAACCCTGTTGCTGTATGCGGCTCGGAGCAAGTGTTCTTCGCAAACAACAGCAGCCTCAGCCAGGTTAAATTCCGCCTAGTGCTTTTTTACCCAGGGATATACTACCACATGGATTTCTGCGATGATCATCACTGTTTTGGCGATATTACGTATTATGGCGATCAGTTAGGATAACAACAATCTTCTTTATCTGCCATGCTGTAAGACTCTTTTAAGTCGTCATCATTATTGCTTATTATGTAATGCATTGTGAACGTATCATCAACAATGTAGATGAAACGAACCATTCAGACCTAAAGTCATAAAGTTTTTAAAAAGAATAAATTTTCCCCATCAACTTGATGTCTCTAGCCATATAAATATTTCATGGTGTTGCAATAAGGGAAGAATCGCTAATATATTTGCATACATATGATGATGATTATGCCTCGCTTATTATTGTGCAGCATCGCAAAAGCATATTAAGACGATCTTAAAACAGTTCGCGTGCATTTCTTTTTCAAGTTGCTGCGCAGAGCGACCACCTTTACAGAAATGAAGTCTCAGAGAGAAGGAGAGGGAGAGAGAGAGAGAGCTGCCTATTTGCAAGTCGTTCCCCCACACCTAATTTATATTTTTTATCCTAAAAGGCATGATGGAGACACTCTCTTACAGTAATGGTGTAGGATTAAAAAGAATACTGCAAAGTGGAAAATTGAAAATCGCTCTTTCGTTTCTTAAAATATTGCTTTTACTGTATTTCTTCTTGACTCAAATGGTACATTACTTTACTCTTTCTACCAAAGAGATACGAAATGTGCACTACCCCGATAATAATGTGTAGCAAGCATGAGGAGACGAACACGCCACACGCATTCGTTTTGCACTTATTTTGTCTTGGCATGCATGAGCCAAAAATCTGCAATTGATCTCGAAAGTCGTTGTTAGTATGTATATATCGCCCGAACCCAGAGGATGAATCATAGAAGCTGGCAGCATGAATTATTATCATATAAAAGATGGCATACGTCACATGCCATTCGTAATTCGCCAGAGTAAAAGTATATTTGCGTACCTTCACCTTTCTATCATTGTTTCTCCCAAACTACTTGCACATTCATCTTTGGTGCAAA
Source organism: Callyntrura sp. NNG-2020 (assembly GCA_027744055.1). NCBI lineage: Eukaryota > Metazoa > Arthropoda > Collembola > Entomobryomorpha > Paronellidae > Callyntrura > Callyntrura sp. NNG-2020. The sequence continues at coordinate 16,279 of JAHZNE010000120.1, read as the reverse complement.
ATACATCTTTCAAGTCAAAAGTAGATTTATGCCCAGAGAGAAAACAGAGAAATAGAAATATGTAATGCGTTACGTTCAGTTACAGCGGCATCGCCGGTACCACATGCTACAACACCCCGCATGTATACTTTTTTTCTCGTGGATTATTTTATTGCTTTTCTTTATGCATATTAAATCAGAACAATATTGTGTTTTTTGTGTCCGTCCCAAAGAATAGGCTTTCACAAAAAAAACAGACTCGCCAGAAATTCATATTACATTGTATCTGGCTCTGGCATTCATACAGTATCCCTGTATGTTTCTGAAGTAATAAAGCCCGTACCTGACACGAAAAAAATATGCAAGTTTGCTCATAAAAATGGGTACCCGCATCTCTGCGAGTGCGTGCTTTGTCTTAATTGCGAACAAGTTTGCTGTTATTACTATTACATTACCAAGGATAGCGCAAGAGGACGGATATTTGTGCGGCGAAGTGAATAAATCAATACAACAGTTTTGCATCGTGTATATATGTATGACTCTTAAAATGCGTCCAAGATTGTTTAAAACGTTCTTTTGGTGCGGTACGTGCACATTTTCATATGATTTCCACATCAATTTTCAATTTCAGTGTTTGCGTTAATGTTAAACAGATATATTCCTACAGGACAAATGTGCCATACCGTACCTTCAGCGAACATGACTGTTACAAGGAATGAAAGAGAAAAAAAAATTCATAATGGTTTTTTTCTGCATGTCAAGGTAGCAAAGACTGCGGGCGGCTTAGGTCAAATATTGCCTTTGAAAAACTCATTACCACAACTTTTCAAAACCACACGATCAAGATACAGTTCCAACATTTTTGATGACATTCAACTTCTCTGATTACTGCTATCCAATAAAAACGCTACAAGGCACAAATGAGTCCACGCAGTGACTACACGTTTTTTCTTCACGGTCGTAATATGTTAAACGTATGCAAAATACAAATAGCTTTCAGGTATGCAATGGCCTTTTCTAACAGGACATTCACTAAATGTTTATATTTTAATAACAATATAAAAATCATATTATGCATCAGTTCTTTGATCGTTCCATTTGATAATGAAAGCCACCTAGTCATATATATTAACCAGTTCGTAGGCAGATAAAATGCAGCACATTTTACGAAGAATAAACTTTTTTTTTCAATGAACAGGCTTTAGGGTATTCTTTTGATTAGCTTGTGTCTTCTTAAATTGCGTGGCAATGAAGCTGGATTTGCGTGGATAAATTGCCGCTGAGCTCACAGGATTCACTTCTTTAGGAGCTTCTTTTCCTCGCTGGCAAATGACGTTGAGGTGGTAATGTTATTGATCTCTGTGGACTGTTTTATTACTGTTCGTGAGGTGAGTTGATATTCAACGGAGTTTTGACCACAGGTTTTTAGCCTCATCAAATTGACTGTAATTTAATGTATTATCAGGGCTGCGAGTGCGTACAATGATGGCCATTTCCTGCTTCTTCTTCTTCTTCCATGCCTATTCGATGCGTTGATGATGGTGTGTGTGTAGCTTCTTCTTCGCGTTTTGCGCACTGTGTTTTCATTAATTTCAGACAAATTGAATAAATTACAGCCTACAAAGATGCAACTTGCAGCATTCGTTTTTTTTTGCTGAGATAATTACTAGATTCTGAATATTTGAATGATAATTTGCAGTTTTGTACATTTCATCCGCCAAAAGGAGGATTGTCAAGGAGGAAAACATCCTTCCGTGAGAAATAACATGCTACTATGCTCAGGCATAAATTTCTGTGGCATAATCACTGCTTTTGTGTATTTTGCATTGGTTAGTGGTTTCCTTTTCAAACTCTTGCAAGTTTTACTTTCGATAAAACACGCTTATTAGTACTCCTGTACCACATAGCCTGGCGGCAGCAGCAGCACATATCGGTACTTGAGTATCTGGGACGAATTTGTCTACGGAACGTAACGAAGGAAGCCCCCATAACTGTTCATATTCTTGTTTGTTTCTCAAGATTTATGACCTTAATTAACATTACTCATTTGCTTTGCAAAAATAACCAATATTCCTTGCACGTGCATAAATTTCTGTATCAAACAATACAATCCCCCCTTGGAGTAACTTCTTTACCAGCAACAGCAGCAGTAGTGGTCGGTCGGTGGTAGCGGTAGTAGTACGCATTTACACGCCACACAACAGCACCTCCCGTCGTACCAGCGTCGTGCTGTAATAAATAATTTGCGATAGAGCACCAGCACACACCTTAATTTCATTCAAAACCAAAATAGTTTCACACTTCTTCTCTGATACATGTCCTTTTTCAAAAGCTTTTATGAGCTCGATCAACATTTTCAAAAGCTTTGATTATAATTGTATCTCTTTAAAATGTACTCTTGTTCTGCTGAATAGGAAACTGATTCAAGGAATTGGTTTGGTATTAATGCATAATTCACTTCTCTTTTCTCAAGAAAATGAAACGCACACATAGAACGCCTCTTTTCCTCCGCATCATCGCTATTACTAAAACCGTCCCGCTTTTATGTGTATATTTCGCTGTGCATTTTATTTATCTGCGAATGACTTTACTTTTAACTTTGCACATAATACACCATTCTCTGCTTTGTCGCTCTGTGTGGTATGTATCACAAAAACGAGAGATAGCAAAACTTTCATACAATGAAGTACTCACAATTGGATACACAATTGCGTTGTGTACGGACTGTTGGGAATGCTGTCACTGATTATGCACAGCCGTATTCATGATTAGCTAAAAATGTACCAATGTTCAATGTTCGTGTATACATATTACCAGCATAGAATCTTCAAAAGTTTGTTTGTGCATCTCTCACAATTTATCATCCGCACAGTAAAAGAAATCACACACACAATAATACGGACATCTTTTCTGATAATAATACTAATGGCTGTAAAGATGACGATGATGATGATGAAAGCCAAAAACAAAAGAAGTGAGATTATTGTAGCCGACAATGAAGGAGGAATTCATAAAACCCGTTGATTTAAGTACAGTACAAGGGAACATAGATATACACACTCCTCTTTTACTAATATATTCTCGTGTAAGAAGGTACAGAGATTCTTCCTAGTCAAAGTTTTCTTGTTTGATGCAATTTACAACGCACTTAACAAGAATCGGCACGTTAAAAAACTCGTAAATCAGATTTTCCTTCAGTTTGCTACACAGATTAATTCATTACACTGATTTTTTCTAATGTGTCTGCTCAATTAAAGCTGATATCCGGTATAATAAAGGCGCGGTAGCAAAATTACTTCCAATATGCTCATTATATAGGAATAGAAATTCACTTTTTCTTCTTCCATCAACTCCTGTGTGAACTGCGTGTCTGCAGATTAATGGTTGTTTTGTAATGCGTACTCACGAAAGATGTTTAAATATATATATATATAAAAATGTTCAATGTCCCTATTGGTCGTATCTGAGGAGGTGTTCCTGAAGGAGCAGGAGGAGTAGTGAGAACACACAATAAAAACGTGTATATCCCCCATATATATTGTTATCAAAAAAGACGGCTAGTAAATAGCTCTTTGCAAACTGCAGATAATATATTCATATTCCTACGTGTCCTACTCTATCCATTTTGAAATTATTATCATACAATTCAATAACAATATGTCTTTTGATATTACTCTTTGATGTTCTTTGCTCCAAGCACATACACGAAACTGATGTTGAACGATAACATACTTTGTTGGTAGGAGTTAATTACTTTTACACTCACCTTATACAAATCAGCAAGTAAAGCTTGACTTGTGGAATACTCAGGATATAAACAGCAGATAAAAACGTTACTTTGCCAGTTTACGAGGTAATATTAAAAGCTGATTTTATTGTCTGCGGGAATTCCTAAATTGCTAATAATTGCAAGAAATACAACAACAACTACGACTACAACAGCACTGAGATAAATGAAATTAAATTAAAAGATATTTTTTACTATTGCGGAGGACAAAGGAGAATTGCAATTTCACTTGTTACTCAGCCAGAAGTATGTAAAACTTGCTAACTTTAGTACCCAACCCATCTTTGTAATTGTAACTGACTCTATCTTCAAATCACAGTTCAGTGTCACCACTAAAGTGTCGCTAGTTGCTTGATTAGTCAACATTTTTATTGGCAAAGTGCACTTTTTATCATCTTAATAACCTCTTGTGGCGTAGTGATTCTATATGTATAATGTCTGATCTGTCTGTAAGATATAATCCGCTATTTTCTCACGTAATGACGTATCAATAAAACGCAGTGATAAGGATAATAAGCTATAAAAAATAATTTACCTTCACTAATGATCAGTTACTATTTTTCATCGTACAACTTGCCTACGTGCACAATAACTGCATGATGTCTGTTCTTGGCATCATCTTCACGAAAACGAATTACTCATACTTTCTAGTAGGTGTCTTTTTACTCTTGATAGGTGTATGACGACAAACTGCGGGGCATTAGCGTTACCAATGTAGGCATTATAAGCCGGTAACAAATGGTTGTTTCGCTCATGATGAGATTAGGATTACATAATGAAGGAGGGAGGAAGTGACAAGAGAAATGACTGAAAAAGAATGGAATACCGTAACATTTTATTTTAAATTCACTATAATAATCATCATTATCATGCACATCAAAACTGAACACAATGGCCTTAAGGACATTTTCTTGCAAAACAAACAAGACAGAATGGAGTTAGCCGGTCGGACGACAACGCTAACGACCAACGACACCAACAATGTAGCTCTTTACGGAATATTCCTCTCTTTTCTGCCAAAATCCACAGAACATCCCACTAATCATAAAAAAGCAGCGGTTAACACGTCTCGCTATTATGTAAACTGCGCCTGGGTTGGAGTTGAAGGCGAGCTGGTATCACCGAATAGAATCCTCTCGGTAGTAAATGACGAAACTTTTCTGTGTCATATTTCATTCTTCTGCGAAGCGTTAGGACATGTAAAGCGAATGTACAACTTATAGCCTCCTTACAACAAATACATATATACATGAGCACCTAAAATAATACCCCACATGCTTATCATCTTAAAGCACATTCTTGTTTGACTAGGATCATGTCAAAGGTAGCACACGAAAAATTTAGCATATTATCAACGTGCATTGTTTTCTCTCCTTTAAATTACCCATATTGTACATGCGATATATATAATGTTACTTTCTGTCACAAAACCAAGAAATTATGACCTGTCATAAAGATACATCCATTTATCTTCCTTGATGCACACACGTAAGTTCTTGTCTTAGTTAGTTCACGTCATGTTAGTCATGATTGTAGTAGTAGAATAATAACAGGGCTTTGAATGTTTTGCATGGTTCTCGGTTTTCACATGAAATTCAATGTGTTTTCATTGAGCAATAAGTTTCATTACACTTCACAAGCAGGAATTCTACTCCTGTAATAACATCTAATCACACAAGCATCTCCGTAACTTTGAACAATCTACAACTTACTGTCTATATAATTATTGCAGTAAAATTATCAGACGCCAGATTCCTGAATTATGTACCATTCAAGAGCAAATCAAACCAGAAAAACCTTGAGTTTTATAGAAGGCAAACCAAACAGAAGCATACTACCACAGCAGCAAGCAGCAGCACAAGAAACTTTCCTCAAACACGAATGCACACCGATTAGCTTGCTTGAGTGAAAACGTGTTGCCACCATGTAAAACATAACAGTACAGAGAATAATCACCAAAACAAGGAAGGAAGACGTTAGGTAAACCTGCTGCAAGAATGTGGCTAGAATCGCCACTGGAATCGTACGAACTAGATTTTTCCCCTTTCATGGGAATCTCGACCAGCGGCATTGCCTATTATCTTGGGTGACGAAGTTGATGGTTCCCTTTTTAAGACATGACAGGATGAACTTCATATTGTATACTTACGGGTAGAGTGAGTACAGTTTGAATTTTTTATTCTTATTACGCATTATTATGATAAGATACACTGAACTTTGCCGGTGGCGTGATACGAAGTACACAGAAAAAAAGCCGTGCTCATATTTTTGTTGAATGTCGATGGGGTAGTAGATAAATGTCTGTGCATAATAATTTACACATGACCAGAAGGTGTATTAATTATATTGTTATTATTATTGAAATCAAAATGTACGCTTGTCGCATGCAAAATTGGGAAATTGCTTTTTTAAACCAGTGAAATAGAAGCCACACAGCCCCATACCGGTTATCGCCACAGCAGATGAGTTCATAATATTGCAAGCAATCTATAAGAAACGTTACGGTACGAATATACATGTTACTGTTATACTGTTATTGCTATAAAAGCAATAGAAAAAATAAAGTTGACTAATTGTTGACTATGCTTTGGTGGCACGATGGCATGGCCAGGTAAGCGATTAATCAGGCGATTAGACAATTTTACTCAAGACCTGTTGGAAACAATTGGATGAAACTGGGTAAACTTGAAGTGACGGTGTGTATGCAGAATGAAAGTCAAAGAGGTCTGTCTTAAATCATAGAAAACACGAAGGCAAGAGATATTTTGAACGTAACGTTCTTTTGTTTTGTAGAACAAATGATTTGACAACATAACGATGATAACACAAAAATGAGGTTTCTGTAGCTTGTCATAAGATACTTCTTGATTCATTGCACAAATTTGTGACAAGCAGAAATAGGGAATGTTTAGCTGTGTATAGCTTACAAAAACTGTGTATATGACTGACGATTGAGATCTTCAAGCTCTAAATGACTTCCGTGTAGCGTTCGTGTGTGTATGAGATGATGTAGATATTTCACCATTCTTGCTGCTATGAGGAGCATTTATGTATGTTTGCGTAATGACAATGCTGATGTTGATACTATGAACCAATTCAAGTCTTCTTTCAAACAGAGAGACTGTTTTATCAAAAATGTTGTTGGGAGTATAAAAAAGTTGTTTACTATATAATGGCACACATGTGGTTTGTAAATTACTGCACGCGCCGTTACAAATTGATTTAAGGAATTAAGCCAATTGGAAAGTTGCGACGCAAACTAAATTTGATCTGATCACATATATTGGGCTGCTAGGTTTGTCAGTGTCAAAAGTCATCATCTTTTTGCTGCTTCTCAACACTATATACTCCCCAAATCTAACTAGGTGTAAGGTGAGGTTCATTATTAATTTTCCCACACACATCAATTCGCGAAATCCCATAATATGAATGACTGAGCTGGTGCCAAACGGCTTGACAGCTAGTAGAACGAAAGTGATGATTAATGTGAGACACGGCGATGAGTGAAAACGACGTCTACACATACACACTTACATAACAGCTTTCAAATTCTTGGGCTCGATAATTAAGAGGAAAGTAGTTCTTAAATTATCCATAAATGTTCTCATATAATTAGAATATTTTCAAGTTTGGTTACAATTACAATCCACTAGCTTCTTACCGTGAAATCCTAACCAAACACCAAACGTGTCTAGGTAATTACTTCCTTAAAAATTCCATCTGCGCATGGCCATTTTACAAGGTACGCTAATCACAGGTAATCATAATGTCTTAATTTGTCGTTTTTTATTTGCCAGAAAGTAAAATCTCAACGTTCCAAAGAAGGAACGGATAACTGTTTCAACATCGACCTTTAGAAGGCCATTTTGGTGTTTACCTTTACCTTTCCAAATGCGTAACAAAAGAATTGCGTAGGTAAAACTACATGAAAATCTGTTTTTCTGGTCAACTCATTCACGAACTACTTTTCTTTACGCCTTCTCATTGCGATACTTTTAAGCAGACTAGAGTGGTGATAATAACCAATGCAAATACTTTTTTTGAGATAAGTATCTTGCTTCAAGAACCACTAGTTACATTTACAACGTTGTAACACATACTGTACTTGAGTTTTAAGTGGTATATGTAATCGCCCCAGAACATAGGAAGCATACTCACGCGATACTAATCTAAAACGAAAGAGAGTGGTAAATGGTAAAACAGTTTTAACACTGTTTTTTACCCGTATTAACAAGACGAAAAAAAATCATCATCAGAGTAGGAGACGATACGGCAGCAGCAACTTATGCCCTCCCGCGTGGTGATGTTCAATGTTCAATACAACAAAAACGAAACTTTTCTTTGTATTAAATTACCGTATCCTACATGTTCATGCATATATAATCATTTTTAGCAACGATACACGGTCATCAGTAAGAAACTGCTAACCAACCAATCACTATACTGGTAATGAATGATGGATTGGTGAGAGCTTGAACAAGGAATTAGCTTATCACGAGACGCGATCAGCATAATCAAATTAATAAGTTCTTAAGCAAGCATCGATGAAAAATCATCCTGTACTTGAGTCGCCGTTTCAGATGCGCTTTCAACAATACTCCATTGAAGCATTTAACAAATGCTTGTTCGTTAAATGGCACTTCAACAGAGATTTCATGTACTCTTTGCACAAATAAATTGGCTAGGTGGTTGATTATTAGAATTATGTTGTATTGTACCATAACCTGTGTCTTTGGGAATGACCAAACTTTCCATATAAGTAGTCATTTCCCTATTTAAATATGTGTACCTGTCGATAAATTGTACAATATATTAGAACGAAAAGGTGGACATAATGAAATTATGGTACACAGCCACTGTAATGTACAGCAGCAGAAGTATTCTTGTAACCAATACTGGCTAAGACATATCTTGTCAAATTTGCTATATAATCATAATCAGCTTGCAAGTTGCAAGAACGAAAAATCGTGCAGTATTGTCCTATTAGTCTGCTAAACTTCATACATACTAAGGTGTATCTATTTTCTGTATTCACAATATTACCTCCTATTTTATGCGCTCTTTGCAAGAATAATTTCATTTGTTTCGTTCTCACGTATATCAGAATTCCGATGGCGATGTGGTCAAGCCCTTGTCATGTTTTACACACATGATTTACTTCTCTTGCAAGAAAGAGACTAACAAAATAATACGAACCAAATGAGCAGCCAAGCCCAGCGACTTCAACCCTTATTTTATTTTACATAGTGCTTACATGATAACATTGATAACCTACAGTACAGCTACTCGATCAACTACGGGAAGACGATATCATCTTTTCAATAACAGTTTAAAGCAGGAGCAATCCCGGGATATCTCATCATCTTTATCAGGCTAACTGCACTGATATATATGAATATACATGCCACATTTAAAACAAAGTAACAAACGTATTAAAAAGAGGCAAGGTATTTGTTTCCTCAAAACTGCTGTGCACGGTACTTGATGTATGACCGTCGGTCGACCTTTAACAGTTTCATTTTGCAGGTTACTAGTAACGTCTAGGGGGAACTACCTCGTCTCGTCAGCTCATTTTTATTGAAACATCAAACTTCACACCAGCTCCCAATAAAGCAGTAATAAGACGGAACTAAGCTGTCATCATCATCCAGAAAACAAGAGCATCATGATTATTGATTGTAGACATTCTCCTGTGTAGACCGGCACCGTGCTATTGTACCGCATAAAATTTTGAAATTAAAATATGTGAACGCCACATTAAATCGATGGCTGTAAGAAAGAACCGAAAAAGACATCAATAATCGACGATTCACTTCATTCGGTATGTGCCAGTTTCCCAAATTCATTTACCCTCACGTGAGCCCGCTACAGTTCACTACTTTTTCTTGCTTGACGTATGACGCTTTGTCTTTCATCATAACAACATCGCGTTACTTGACCAACCAACCATGGCATTGAATTTTCATATTCTTTATGACAAGGTTACCACTGCTACCTTGCTTTTTAGTGCTTCACCTGTACTTGTAAGGGCAAATGAGCAGCATTGACTATGAGCAAGATCATCTATAAACGCTTAAAATTTACTTAATATGCCCCTTCTTGCGTATTTATTTACTCTTTTGGCTAATGCTACCCTACCTTGCTCTAATTGTGTTGTGAAACACAAATAAGTTAAAACAAAATATATTCGAGTTTCCAATCCCGTCCCGTCACTCTGTGCTTATATATTATACACTTAACATACAAATCGCTTGAGTATTCTTTCCTCCTACATGAACGCCTTCATCTTTTGCATTATCGACAAACTCAAAGGAGCCCCACCATCATCAATAAAAACCGAAGTAACAAAGTCTCAGCTGAAAATGGTAGTAAATATCCGTTCTACAAGGGATAGAGCATTGATCTTATCGAGAGAAAAAAAACAAGATAGGTGGAAAATGTTTATTACAGTGTAGCAGTCAAAGTCGGCAAGGGAGGGTTAATATATTTTAATGAAAGAACGTTATTCGTAGAAAAAAACAGGGCTTTTTGTGAATAGAGTCCCAGAATTTTAAAGGGTAAACACGACAGTGGCATTCACATTGCAAGCATGCCTTGTCATGCCATTGCATTGTCAGCGCGAGGGTATTAGTGCTGGCGTACATATAGGCAAGTACGAATTTCATTTTTTACAATCCTCTACAACAACTGCTACTGCTAATGTTGTTGTTGTTTAATGGGGAAGACGATCTGTGATGGACTCGTGACTTGGAATCATCATGTCTTGAATGAACTTTTGAAGATTTTTACTGCCACCATGACATCTCCCAAGACCAGACCAGAACACCGATCGACTAAGGTAGCGCGACGGTGAGAGCACTGCCACTGTCAGTAGCAAAAGGCAAAGTATGCGCGATAGATAAACTGGTGGAGAACTCTAAACCCAACGGTGGACGACATGTGGTCCTCTCTGACACGTACATGCACTCATGTAGAAGAATAAGATACTGGCTAAATTACATCACCAAGAACTCAGGTATCAACAGCAATAACAGTAAATAACGTCGTTCTCCTGAGAGAAGGAAAAGCTCCCTACTTCTTCGGCAACACAAAGTGAAGTATGTAATAGTAGCAGATATACTTACTTACACGTTTCGTGCTTCATATTCTCTGAAGACTGTCAGTCAATAACTTTCATAGGTAGTCTTACGTTTTACGATAAATATAAGAGGTAGACACATTCCTACTTTGGTATCTTGTACTCGACAACGAAACACAGTAAAAACATTATTTCCTGTCGTCTGACGGGGGAGCCGGGCTACATAATCTTCCGTAGCCCCACTAACCTGGCTCACACTAGCACATTGTAATATGAGGTATTTAAAATATAGCACCTCTGCAAAATTGCAATGAAAACATAACGCGAGTTCAAGATCTCTATTTCATAACGGGTGAATTGCCAGCGGATAAGGAAGATTATGCGCATATGTTTGAGAAATTTTCCTGATATTTTATATACCCGTTTGGAATATCAGCTTGAAACACATCATACGATTAAAACAACTAGGCACTAGACACTTCACTTATTGATCTCATCCTCGACTTATATGTCAACTGATATCGATGTGAGTGCACAGGTGCCTTTCTAAGAAAATCCTCAGAGAAAACCTACGAGTATTGTTGTGAAAACACAATTATTTCTTGTCTTGTACCCATGTAGTAGCAATTATTTGTAAAAAAAAATTGCAGGAATTCCATGTTCGTATTTCCTGATTTTAGTGGTGCCAGCATAGCAAGCCATCCATTCAGTTGCAAATAAAAACCCCAAAAGTTAATCTCAGAAAGGTATAACTGAATTACATATGTTAGGGCAGCAAAGGTGAATCAAGAAGAAACACCTGTGCTTACATGAAAAATGTTTGCATTTTTTAGTTAAACTTACGTTTATGCAACCCCCAAAACTTTACACCCTGCCGGAGGAAATAATTCAAAAGTACGAAAAAACCAATTAACCTGTATTTACACTGTCAGATGACTTTGTTTTCAAGTTTTTCTTACAGAACTCGTTGCAAAAGGTATATAAGCAATAGAGGCGGAAGTAGAATTTTCGATATGTGGGATGCTTCCAATTGCCTCCTCTCAATGTGATTACAGAAATGTATGTATAATCAGCCAAACATGCTGAAATTTTCCAAACTTTGTTAAAAGCTTAAACTTTTTACTGATGTATTGAACAACGAACTACTTAACTTTTACGACTTGCACGTGCATAACTCATTCGAACTCATATAATATCGAGGATACCACGATTTTAGTTTAAATGTATCTTAAATCTTAATTCTTGAATCACCTGTGTGTGTCATCAATGAACATCTCATCTCCACTTCATTTTTAACTTTCAAATCGTCTATAACTCCTGCTTCTGTTAAGATTTACAATGACCACCTCAATAACAAATGGATGATTGCGTTTATTGCTATCATTCCGATCCGATCAGTCGAAGGACATCTTCAATAAAATGTGGTGCATACATATGTCATACTACTTACACCACTATTGACTATGTTGTAAGTTTGAGAAAATTTATAGAAAGTTGATAAAATGTTAAACAATGAATGGGCAATAACACTAACAATCATGACTTTGTTGCACCATATAATAGCTAGTGATAGGTAGCGTCACAACGTTTTTCTTTATTGCCTGTAATACAAAGCTTACTCGAAAAGCAATATGAGATGTTATCTTTCTTGTCTGCACTCCACACAAATTTAAAAGTGAATAAAAACTTAAATCTTAAAATCTTTTAGTATTATTGACTGCACGATCGATATATAAATGTAGAACAAACACATACATTTGCTCATTATCTCTCTGCCGTGTGCGTGTACTTCGGAATGGAGAATTTTTTCAAACAAAAGCATGATGCATGGTCGCTAACAAGCATCGTGTATGTACAGTTATCAGCCAGCACAAAATACTCCGACTCAAATTCGTTCATTAGAACCAATGCAAAATTTTTTTTTTACAGAAGAGCCTTTTTGATGTGACGGTTATGCCACAACGCATGTACGTAGTGTGCGGTAGTTGCACTACGTTCTATAAAATGCAATAGCAATAAGTAAATGTCATGTGTAGTAAGTAATTAGCAATATTAATAGCTGCAAATAAAAAATGTGTCGAAACAAGGATAAACTTTATCTTAAAACTGAATCAATTAATCCTTAGTAGTTTACTACCAAAGGCTTACATAATACATGACATGTGCATGTGGCACTTCATGTATGTAACGTACAACAAAATTATCGTCATGTATAATATACGTAGACGACATAATATTTAACATAATAATAAATTACGTTTTTTGTATTTCATATTGTTACCTATATTTAAAAGGTGTTTAAATATTTTATGAGCATCGAGCATGATTGAAAACTGAAAAAATTTAATGACTAATGATAATGACAAATACTTTTTGTAATTGGAAATGAAGACAAATTTTTCTTGTTTAAGGCTTGAATTCCTTGCCTTTGAAGTGAAAGGTGCAGTAATGTAAAAAGCAATTTTATTGCACCACTGCACTACTGAGGATGCTACACAAGCTCAAAAGCGACGTCAGTTTTCAAGAAAATTGAAGTCGATTACTGTTCCTGGTTTTTTTTTAGGTATATATATATCGTTTCAATTAGCAGCATTTCAGTCAAATGCATATTATAACATTTTAAAAATAGCAATGCATTGTAATTTAAGCCAAGTGCGAATGACAAGCATAATTTTTCAAGATGTGAAGTCACATATTTTTACTGGCACTCTCGGAATTGCGAAATGCATACTAATTTCAAGTGATCTTGTGCGTTGCTGGTGCTGATTTGATCTGATCTGTGGTCCACTAAAAAGCGAAAATACTAGCCACAAATTACAACAACATGTAGGCATGCAATACAATGCATGTCTGCTGTATTTCTCAGTCAGAGCACCACGCAAACGCCGTGCCGTTACAACAGAAGGCGGGGAAGACGTGTTATCTCATGTTAGTAAACATTTTAATATCTCATTGTTACTCATATATCTTTATCGCACAACTAACCATATGCTTTCATATATCGGTACAGTTTTTACTTTTACACACAAATATGAAGTTTTATAGCACAGTTATACTATACGACCAGCATACAACACTCCTTATATCTGGGCATAATATTACCTTACCTACACATAGGTAAAAGAGTAATTTCATTGAAGAAAGTTCAGAGGGGCATGGGTACATTAGGTGTGTCAGACCCAAACTACCAATAACCCCATATGCTATTTGCCATTTACGACTTCTCTTAAAACCCCACAAATGACGACAAATGAAACCGATTATGTGCACACATTTATCTTAGCATTTTGAACAAAATTCATTCAGGTTTTAAAATTTGATCTTTCCGTTAAAATTTTTCTCTTAAAACCCCACAAATGACGACAAATGAAACCGATTATGTGCACACATTTATCTTAGCATTTTGAACAAAATTCATTCAGGTTTTAAAATTTGATCTTTCCGTTAAAACCATGTTGAACCCTTTCCTTTAGAGATTGATTGTTATGATTTTTTCCTATTTCAAAATACAAATGCCCATGATTTGGTGTTTTTTATCACTGGCGATAACAACTTTCATTTCGTTAATAGATATTATGTATATCGTATATGGATGTGCGAAGGACAACCGTATATGTGTATAATAAACAAAATTATGCACAGCAGCCATAACTAGCTGGTCGTAAGTATCCATAAAGAGTACTTATGCACTCTGCACGTTTTACAACAATCGTTACTGTTATCGCTGTTCATGAAATTGTAACAAAATTTATATACTTATAAAGAGCCCTTCACTCAATTAGAAAAAAATTAAATCATCTCTTGCAGCTGTTATGTTACCATTTTGTTCTCATCAACTTTGAACAAATTGTTTTTAAACGGCCGTGCCGACGAGGGAGATTCAATCAAGTGCACATTAATAATACAACAAAGCGTCTTGTATCATACGAGGTGGGAAGATCAAACTTTGCAACCGTTTTCAGTATTAAGTACTATGATACGTTCATGAGAGCTGAGTCGACGAGTGTGTGTTGATGTGGTGGGAGTTGTGTACAGTGAAATCGACGATAAAAAAGTGCATATAAAAACGGAGCATAATAAAAACAACCACGCATTAAGTACGCCAACATCTTTATGTGTGATTGAACTGGTTTAGATTAAGATGTTAAAATTAAAGTAGGAAACTTTGAGAAGTGCAACAGTACTCTTTGTAGATCACTACAGTTGGTTTTTACATAACAATTTTTTAGTTCCATCGAGAGCTGCAGCTTGTGGTTTCTTGACCCACTTATTTCGGTGAGAATTACCACAACTAATAGGCTTGAGAAAAAATCTCGTTGTTCCTAAACAATGGACCAATGACGATCATAATTATTGGTTTTGAGTATATGAAAATGCTTTTCCATTTTCAATTTTAATTTGCAATGTGCATAGCATCATCTTCTACCACCACTTACTTACAGAAAATGGAATGAACTTTTATTTAGCCTTTTAAAATAAGATATCAGCCTAATGATCACATATGAGGACGTAAAGGGAACTGCGTATCCTTCTCCTCCCGCCACGCAATGTCTACTGTAGACATCAAAGCAAATTAGAGTAAAATAACTTTTATTTAATGCTTCAGGTTCGTAGTCTACTATATTTGCTAAAGGTATTTACATGAACAGGCAACGTTGGTGTTTGCACATCAGCCTAATTTTTAATGACGGCTTCATTTTTCATATCAAAATAGATTATCTCGTCAAGAGATTGGTATACGAAACGAGATTTTTCGTAAATTCGTTACGTCTATTAGCAAAATAGTAGGAGGTTTAAGTATGTTGGCGGAGTGTGTCACGGATTATTTGCATTTTGCTAAATAAAATATGTAGCACACGACGTCACTCAGTCAGATGATACGTCTTGCAATCTGGAAATCACGGATGTAACGTTACAGTTTAAAAAGTCAATCTAAAATCGTACCAAGTTTACACATGTTTTACAACAAGAAGTGGTACAAAATGCTTTTTCCGTACTGCTGCTCGTAATGAAGTAACATTAATTTTATCCCCCTATCAAATGAGCAAGTCCTTTTTCATTCTATTCAATTCTATTAGATTTCACAGTCGCGAATTACTTTTCTTACAAACAATTATTAATTCAATCCACCCTGTAGCAAAACTATAAATCGCCCACGCATAGAGAGCATAAACTGCCTAAAACACTCTCGTTTCATGCATTCTGTCTAAATTGGTGTGTGCTAAAAGGAAGGAGCAAACTAACAAACTTGAAACCCACAAAACGATTAGTGTCTCAACTTTATCCGCAAAGCATACCATATACATACGAGTATACTATTTCACGCTAAAATGTGCATTTTCCCCAGTAAAGCACACCTCTTTGTCGTTCCACATAATGTCTGAGTCGTGCAAAGAAACGTCTTTGTTGTCACTTCTAAAGTACTAATTGTAAGT
>JAHZNE010000119.1:0-29808 GCA_027744055.1 Callyntrura sp. NNG-2020 | reverse complement strand
GTAATATTTGTAAAGCCGTAATATGAAGATTTAAATGGGAATACTTTCTATTCAGGGTGGTGGGGTCTACTTGTGGAAGACAGAGAAAAGTTATTACTAATGATTTCCAACTTGGAGTTGGTAAGTACACTGTTAATTAAACGATGTTTACAATCATGTAATATAAATGACTCTTGTTTGCTGGTGCTATATTGTACTGATTTGCTATAGGAAAAAGAAATTATTTTAAAGAAGCAGTTGGATCCTCCAGAAATATATGGACCAGCTTTGAAAGTGGAAACAACACCAAAGAAAAACGATTGCGATGATGATGATTTCATGGAGACTCATAGAGAGAAAGCTATACCTGTTGTCAATTTAGATGATTAAATTATTGGCAAACGCCTTCAATTTGGTGGTTGATATTTTATAAAACAGAAAAATATGTGCTTAGGCTTAGGTAGTTATATGATACTTTTAAAACGCTGAACCAAGTCATTTGGTGTTTGGACCGTCGTCATTCTTTAATTCATTTAATAAACCACCATAGATCTATAAGTCCACACATTATGTAATTTATTTTATCGTAAATTATATTCTTATTGTTTGTAAATAGTTTTCTTAAATTCTTGCGTAGGTATTATTATGTGATGAAACAATCTTTATTGACACAAGTATGGGTCGCATGTCGACACGTATATAACATATCTACTTAAACAGCACAGTATCATCTTATTCTTAATCATATCTTGGATATATACAAAGCTACTATAAGTATAGTTGTCAATCAAGCAATTTTCATCATAGTATAAGGTACATTATATGACACTTGGCAATCACCAATTTCACAAATATGCGTTTTTAAGTTTTTCAAAGTTCAATTTTACCGTTTGCATTTACGCTGCAAAACTGTTAGTTTCAATCATACATTTTTAAATGTAAAAATGCTTAAAATATTTTATAAAGTAGGCTTTAAATCTCTGTTCCAAGGATAATAGTGATTTGTTTTTGAAATGCGAACCAATCAAAATGCGATTTTCATTTCTTACCTTTTTTTAAAGTTTGTTTTCTGGGATGTAAATATGATGCTCATACCTATATAGTAAATTACATACACATGTATTAAAATGTTTTTGTGCTACAAAAAGTTTCAAAGTTAAAAAAGAAATATCTTTAAAAGCCCCTGTTTGTATTTTTATGTATTAATGAATCGTAATTATCATACATTTTTAAATGTAAAAATGCTTAAAACATTTTATAAAGTAGGCTTTAAAGTATCTCTGTTCCAAGGATAATAGTGATTTGTTTTTGAAATGCGAACCAATCAAAATGCGATTTTCATTTCTTACCTTTTTTTAAGTTTGTTTTCTGGGATGTAAATATGGTACTCATACCTATATAGTAAATTACATACATATGTATTAAAATGTTTTTGTGCTACAAAAAGTTTCAAAGTTAAAAAAGAAATATCTTTAAAAGCCCCTGTTTGTATTTTTATGTATTAATGAATCGTAATTCACTGAAATCGTATAATTTCCTTTCCATTTTTTAAAAGAAAACCAATAGATCATATAGGTGTACCTTCTTATCTCAAGAATAAATGAAGTATGCAATGATAAATAGTAATAATAGTATGAATATCACAAAGGATAGGTAGTTATCAGATTATGCATTACGAAATGTTACATGCGCGTCCTTTCCTATTATTTCATACAAGTATATCGTACATTGGTCTGGATTACAACTAACTGTAATTTAGCTTTTTGCCACGAAAAATATTTGTATTGTTTTGGAGCATGACGATCCATGCTAGAAAGTAACAGAATGACTTCAAAACGTCCATATTCAATGTACAGTAATATATGTCAGGTCTCTTAAAACAAATCTTTGTTTTGATTGATCTGATGGTCTACTTTCATGAATGTTCTATCTCTACACGCCTAGATAGGTTATGATAAATAAACAAAATATATGTGTGTACAGGTAATTTAATATCTTTCTGTTGACATATACTCGAAAAGGAGTTTAACCTGAAACTTTCAGCCAAATAACTAATTATTTAGATATGCTCAATTTTTAGGATTTTGCACGGTGGCGAAAATGTGGACACATTCTCTATCAAATTTTGCATTGTACATCTATTACCACAACTAACGTAATTGATGGAAGGTTCTGTCATATCTATATTAGGTAACAATGATTATGTGCTATTGCAAATTATGATTACTGTTATGCTCGCTAAATTATTTTTGGTATGAAAACAGTAAATTTACACTTCAGTATAGTTCAAGTGTAAATCCATTGCATAAGGAGCGTCGCAATGTCCCAAACATATACTACATAAGAGATACATTTATNACTTCAGTATAGTTCAAGTGTAAATCCATTGCATAAGGAGCGTCGCAATGTCCCAAACATATACTACATAAGAGATACATTTATAATTTTATCAACCACAAAATACTTAACGTTTTCATGTTTTCATAATACTACCGGAATAAAAAATATTTAAACTACACCTACGTATATTACAAACAATAGCTATACTGTACAGAGCGTCAGTCAAAATGGTTAACTAAAAGCAAACAGGCAAACACACAAAATGTCAATGTTCTATGTTCAATGTCAATGAACAACCCACATTGTCTTGGTTCACATACAAATTCTTTTAATAACTTACATGTACTATACTAAGGACATGCAAGTACACCCGCTTCAAGCGTCAGGGTTCACCCACTCCATTTCTACACAACCAAATAAAGCAGTGAAAAATTGACTGAAAAAATATTACCAAAACCGATAGTAAAACTGTTTCTGAAAATTAACCGAAACAGTGAAAACAAATTAAGATATTTATCGTTTCACGTATCTCCAAATTGAAACAAAATGGCAATTAAATATGTTCAGTCTGGGAATCCTTTTTTATAATGCTACGACACAGAACCCTCACACTGTGTTTTCTACATTATGAGACATTTCTGCAGTAAAAGTAATGTACACTGTGTGTAAATGTTACTTACATGCTAGTTAGGCATGACCTAGAGTCTTGACTATTGCGTTTCCGTTTTGGAAAACGCAGAATTAAAAAATATACTACTATATTAGTTATTATTATTCTTCATCAGTTTATAGTTTGTAGTATGCACAGGCTAATTTTTACAGTATTGCAGGATCTTGTGGGATTAGAGGAGCCATTGTTTGGGGATTTTGTCCTGGATAAGGTGAATTTTCCAGGTCAACTAGATCAGATTCGCAACCTCCTTGGCGTCTGTTTTTAGATTTATGTTCAGGAATGAAAAGAGCCACTATTATGGCAAGCATCACCATTAAAGAGCCAAAAACAAATGGAGGCCCTGGCACGATCTATAAAACAAATATAGCCACACCCTTATGAGATTCAACCATCCAGAAGACGAACCAATTATTTCCAACCATAAAATGTATGGTATTTTATGTTTCTACTTACCTCTCCAAGTAATTGAGGCTGTTGATTATGATGCTGCAATTCCAAGGATGTTGTTTTGTTAGTAAATTCAACAGAAGGGGCGTGACCTTTCGAACTCATCTGGTCCTGCAGATTTAACTTTGCTTCATCCTCATTTAAGTCAACATGAAATACATAAAATATTAGACCAAAAACCGCAGGACCCAGCCCGTTGCAGAGTCCTCTCATACCAGTCACCATGCCCTGTGCTAATCCTGTATATACAACGCATATAAAAATTAAAGCATTAGTCAAAGAAGTGAAAGCAAATAAGTATCATAACAGTAACTGTATTAAGTATAAAAAATAAAATCGTGAAACTTGCTGAATTTCACCTTGTTTATCAGGGTCTGAATGTGTTGATACAAATGCAGAAATGGCAGGGTATGTAATGCTGGACAGGGCTGCTAATATACCCGCAGCCCACATCATCCTATGAAAGTGAAAACACAAAAGAATCAACTTGTATAGTTCTTTGTTTGTTTGTTAATTAAAAAGCAAGACTGAAGGCTGTTTCATTCCATTACCATGTTTGAGATCCAAAGCCATACCAGGCCAGTTGGGTCATTTCAAAAAGAAGCCCAACTACTATTGTCTTCCGAGGTCCCAAATTTTTCATGAGGAGACCCATGATTGCTGTTTGAGCTACTACTGACATGATCCCAACCACAGCTATGAATGTTGCAACTTCCTCGGGTTTAAAACCCACAACCAACCGCAAGTACACAAAGAAACAAGAATACTGACCAGCCTGAAAGTAAATTCAAACATATTTTCCCCATTTAGTAATATATTTTTATAATACACCTATAGTATACCTAAACTAAGATGTTATAAAATGTTATATTCCACCTTCATGAGAAACTACAAAAATCATATACTTGAATTAAACAGTTATTTTTCTCATCTAAATTAATAGATTTGTAACACAGAGGCTTTCCAACCCCGACAACTCTGACAATGCTTAACCCTCAGGTCTGACCAGGTTTGTCATTCCTTTGTGAGTTATCGTCATTACAATACAAACCGCAAGAACTTTTAGCATAATGATTTCCGTAATTAACAGGGAGAAAATCAATGTTATTTTTATTGATATGCAAAACATACCTCTGGTAAATATGAGAGGAGAACTGCAACACAAAGTAGTAGTATCGTTTTATCTTGTCCCACTTTCCTCAGGGCAGCGAAAGGATCTGCTTGCTCCCAAGCAAGGGGTGCCCATGCTGACATTTTCAATTTTTGAGGCAAGGACTCCGGTACGGCAACAAGCACAAATAGTACATCGAGAGCTGCTATGGCCGTCGCCAGTGCTACAACAGTTTCGCGGCCATACGCTTTTTCAACATAAGCTCCCAGCGCTGGTGATGTTACAAGAGACGCTGCAAATGTGGCTGACACCAGCCCATATGCTGCTGATCGTTCTTGCTCACCTATAATACGGAGACATAATTAGTATTTAGTTAGGTTGAATGAGCTCTTTATTCCAATACGTAACCACCACGTCATCAACCACGTGGCTGTTCATTTTTAGGTCATAAAATAATAGTACATAAAACAAAAAAAATTGCACATTCTAATGGTAGGGAAAAAACAAAATTGTAATATACAATTATACAAAAAAATAAAAATATAAAAGTGCATGATGCGAGTACAATAACAATATAATTATTTTGGTTCATTACCTTAATTCCTACTATCAGTCCATTCATAAGAAAGGTGTGATTCGGAAACGTTTCATTGAGTACCTACATAACCAGAAACAAACATTCATATAGTAAATAACTTCATATCGATACTTGTACTTATCCGAAACGAAGCAGGATTTTGAATTTTACTTACGGTTATCATCGGGGTGGTCAAGAGACCCCAGGAGAAAAACTCGAGAAAAATAACGACAAGCGCATGGTTGACGGACGGCTCACCTATGCCAGAGCCCTACAAATAAATAAGACAACAAAAAACAATTATAGCAACTTTGTTGGACAAAACAGTAAAAATTCATTTTTTTTCATAAAAATATTCGTATTATAATATGTTATATATATATATATATATGGTAGCCATTTTTAGATGGAACTTCATCATTTATAAAGATTTGTAATGAACTATATGCTTAAACGTACAAACAAACGTGCAACTCGTTCGCAATAGCTGACGGTCACTGTTCCTGTGCTCATTTTTGGATGCATTGAGATGCATCACATTGATAACCACAGGTGCACACCATTATTTTCTCGTGGACAGAAATATGTTGCAGAAAATAAGTAATGTTATGTTGTGCACTTTTTAACTTTTCGTATGTGAACAATATTAACGGTAAATACTGCTTTAAAATATTGCTGTTTGTTAGACAATTAGAGTCAAGGACAGAATGTTGTAAATGATTCGTAATAACTCCAGTGATTAACAGTGAATGGACGGTATTGTACACTGTCAGGTCAAATTAAGTAGTGACGGCGCAGATGCAGGCTAAAAATATGAAGTCTTATTTTTTATATACCTTTACTTTTGACATTCTATTTGAAGTCGAAACAAAAATTTTCTCTTATTAATACTAAAATTAAAAACAATTTTATATCAAATAATGTGACATCATTTTCATATTTGCCAAACGGTCATATGCTAAGAATAATGGAACTGGAAGTTAGCAAGAACTCTTATAAGAACATGTTTCTTCTGGTAAGGAGTATCCTTTCCTCAGCTTCAATAAAATGCTTGTATGAGAGAAATATCGTTTCCATAGAAGTTTAACCGACCTTCTTTACGTTAGATCCTGCAGTGGGATCCAGTTGAAAATTGAAATTATAGTCATAAGATGGAACTATAATAATGTCTATGGTTACGACTAACGTATTTGACAACAAAGTAACAGAAAGAAAGCAGAAAAGCTTTTATTTTTTTTTAAATATGTAGTACCATGGCGATTGGTTGTTTATTAATGAATCTATGATATTTAAGTCGTTAAAAGAGACAGTTTGCCCAGTTTGCTGTTTCTAAAGTCCATGAATCCTCCGTCTACACTTTCCAAGCTATATTCCACATTGGTATAATCGAAACCTTTTTAGATTTGTGGTGCTGACTGTGGTTGTGGCGTTACTAAAATCCTAATTTTATGCAACTACACGCTACACTACTTCCGTTTCATCCTTCCTTAATGGATCGAATTTCATTGTTGTTTGATGTTTCTACACAATAAAGGTATATATAGGTATGGTATGTTTGTGCAGTAGTTGTATTGTAAAAGTTTCATTTTCAGGACACATTTATCATCGTATGCATTTTACATGCATGCGTTGGGCAAGTGTGAAGAGAAGAGAAGCAGATTTAGGTTTTCCAATCCACACACAAGCAAGTGAATTTTATATTACCAGTTGCCAGTTGGTATATATACATGAGGTGAGAGGTTCAGGTTATACAATAAATGATAAATACATACAGTACGGTTATAATAACAGATCACACCACTGCAATGCTAGCGCCAGCGCCGTATCCAGTTGCGGAATCTACTCAAATATTACGACAGCTTCCCATTTTCCGTTTACTAAATTTCGTCCTAGAATTAAAGTCCTAACACTGCACTTTTGGGTTTGATTAAGGTGGGAGTTAAAAATTTCTAATAGACTGGTCTACTTCCTAATGTTCTGCTTGAATTACTGATTAATGAACTTCGTACTTGGTAAAACTAGCTGAAACCAGTTAAGGAGGAAACGAATAATGTTAAGCTGCCTTCTACCATGCATTTATGAAGATTTTGTGTATGGCATCATATCACTTGAATAATGAAAAATATATCTGCCAATTCCATATTTGATTACAGTGGGAAAGGCAGTTACAGATATTAAACAGGTATCAACTGTGCAAAAATATTTTTATTTTGCGTTTCCTAACATAAAACTTTAAATCCATAAGGTAGGAAGTAATCGTAGGGGTGTAAGTGTACTCTAGCAGCTACACACGTGTATGTCATCCACAAAAAGATGTCTAAATTTGGCAAAATCATGAACGATGGTTACATTTGTGGACACAATTTTTATCTGGGTTACAATGATTTGTAAAAAAAAAGGCACAGTAGTATACAGTGTCTTGCGCAACCACAAAGTTGGAGTGTGAATGGGTATAAGCACTGTTAGGTTTGATCAATAAACTATTTTTGTGAATCATTGTACTCGATAAAATTGCTGCTATTGCGCATTTAAAATCATCATTTAACGTGCCAAGTTGTGTTACCGAGAGCTAATAGAAAATACGCGCGTGCAACACGTACACATGCCTAATTGATATTCAGCATGGTTATTAATAAAAGATGATTGACAAAAACCACATCCTTGACCATGATCAGACGGCAAAAGTAGACCGTGACCGTATGCTAATGGACAGAAAACGAAAAATGTAGCATGCAATATAAAAATTTGCTCCGACAACACTTGTACAATGTAAATGTACCTAAATACATCTGACGTAGTATGTAGGATTCCAATTCAATCTAGTTTTATGTTGTATAGTATATGATATCAAGTTCAAAGTTTGTTTAATGATTTTTTTCCTTTGATTAAATCTCAACCATTTTACTGTATTCAAATCAAACAGTTGTAGCTGCAGAGTGATAATAAAATGAAAGTCGTCGTGTCTCAATAAAAACTGAATTAACCGTGCACGGAGACCTTGAATGGGACACCATAAATCATGCACAGACAACCGATATGAATGAATGCAAATATGAAAATGAGGTCAACCATTTTTACTCCTCTAGCGCCAAGGAAGTACTAAAGTACTTTATGAGGAGGACTACTGCGACAAATTTGTACACAATGTTAATCCTCCTAGAAATCCCATACACAAAAAAAACTATACAATCATCGTGTACTTTTTGTTCACTCCACTGCTACAAGGTATGTGTATTTTTTCCAAGATACACAATTGCAACAAAATGGAGTAATTGGAGTGCTGCTGATGTATTTTCACATTCACGAATAACCAAAATGTTAAAGTTGCTCATTCACTACATTCACTACCACTTCATTTTTTGCAAGCAACTACCCACTACTTTTAGAGGCTACACCAGACGAAAACTATCCAATCCAACAACAGTCTACTCATTCCTTGCAGTTGCATTTAGCTGGTGGAAGATGAAAGGGGAGAAAGAGAGTGTAAGCGAGCGACTGTGTGTGCAACTTTCGCGAATTCTCAGGCTTAACTGAACCACTTTTGGAAAATTATGTACTAAGTCGTTGCGAACCGAACCACTGGCAAAACATCTCATACTTTTTGATCTCGTCTCTTTACCCGTATTCTGTAATGGCTATGTCTTCCAAGCAGCATCATCACTTGCATCAACTACATAGGTATATGCATGTTACGTGTAGTGTTGGTTCGATAGTCGTTTGGAAAAGCAGCGGAGGGTACCTACATCGAGATAAAGTACATAGTATATCAAGCAGATGAATAGCTAATATAGTACTATTTGTTTTTGATGCGATACTACTATTACGCCGCCAACTGTTTTGCAAAACTACAAAGTTGGAACTCACGGTGAAAGTTGGATTTTGTTGGAGAAAGCAAAATACAGAAGAGAACTAGGGAAAGCGCAGATGTGTTTTCTTTCAGGGAAGCTGTATGACACACTAACCTTGAAGCTCTATTGATCTGGTAAGAGCCAGCTTTCACCCAATCACGAACCAGAACTCATTCTAGTGTAGACACTGGGCTATATTGCTGACTACTACAGAGTTGAAGAACGCAGTAATTGCCTTCCTTTCACTTCCAGCAGAGGTTTCTCTATCCTATGCTACATGTTTATGCTTCAAACTCGCAGAGGAAACTCGCGTTTACTAGGAAAATATGGGCTGCTAAGTACCTCAAGTTGCCAATATTATAGTATAGGCAGAATGAAAACGTGTGCTAATGCAGATATGGTAAGACATGTAGCCTGTATTTTTAAGCATAACATTTTTGTGCTACTTTGAAGTTTTATCACTTTGCATAACCTTCACTGTTCTGCCTTTTTCTAACCTTCTTTTCACTGGCCTGCAATACAATAAGATATGCAAATGCATGACGTATAGGTTTAGACGAGTTCTAAATCGTTTGCCTAATTAATATTTACATAAACTCATCCGTTCAAGTAAAACTGTAATATTTATATTTTTTTAGCTAGGCATGCACTTGTACCTTATTAGTTAGTTTAACTCAATGTTACAGTACTAAAAATCCAATTTAATCACTTTCCATCCATTTGATGATGCTTTTACCTGGATTTACCATTAGTTGAAAACTGCCATAAATAGTTATGTGATACACAAATGGTAAGTAACTACTTCAGCTTACCTGCGCATAATTTCAAGAAAGTCATTTAAAGGTTAAATATCTTTAAAATACAAAGGAGAAAGCTGCCTGACATGTCGACGATTGCATGTTTATTCCACGTGATGAGACTCAAATCCGTTTGATTAACTCGTATTAGTAGTGTATATATAATATACACACCGTTCGATTGTGTAGATTTGTTGAACTCGCGTGTTTGTACATCATAAATCAGCAACAAAGGATGGTCATAAGTTTTTCCGGAACGGAAATACAGAATACTCCATCTCTATCAGTAACTTCATTACGACTAACTGTAGTTATATTAAATTACTGTGCATGTCAAGGAATATCAGACTAATAAGTAATGATTAGTTTTACGATGAAGTTATTGATGTACACGTATACCCACCGTTTTGTAAATATGAATCTTATTAAGTTGCTTCTGATGTAGGTATGGCATATGCAAGCTGGGGCAACATGGGAGATTGCGCAAAACACATCTCCAGAATCTTGGAATAGCATCAAAGGAAATGTGTAAAAAATGCCCATGTCTACAAAAACAGATATTTGTGTTTTTTCTCCAGAAGTGGGCCACGGTCATCATAGCCAACATAAAAGCATGAGATGAGGATGCTACGCATCATTAATTAGATATTAAAAATGAACGATTTGATGAAACCCAAAATCAACATTTGCCTTCTCCTTTTCTGTACATATCGATACATAACCTAAATAACTTTCCCTTTACTATTACTGACAACCAAAGTAAGTTCTTCACAAAAAAACCGCTCTCGTAGTTTTATTGTTACAACATTCACTGAAAATAGCAGGAATAGCCCGACATATAACCAAATGAAGCATAGTTTTCACTTGTAGTTTAGATAACTTCACCTTATCGTCTGCAATCACCGTTTTATTTATTCACTCCAAATATTTGTTGTATTTTTGAATGATTATTTTTGTTTTATGCGTAAATCTGACATATCCTCATTGGATTTGGCTAAAGGCAAAAATGCGTACAAAAGTTAACAACATTGAATATTGCAGACACGTAAAATCGATTTCTTCTGTCTCTCTAAAGGTATGCATGTATACTATTTAATATGAAGTCAACCATTGTGAAATCAGATTTGCCAAGAAACATTTTGGTTTCTCTGTATTAGTGACTACTGATAACGTGGCCGCAGCATACATGTAATCCGAAAACATTTTTCATATATATATTTTATGTTATTTCATATATATATTTTATGTTATTGCGTTATAGCGGGTGGAATGGCATTGCAGACACTGTGCTTGACATAAAGCTATCTTGTATCTATCTGTCTTATAACCGACTCGTATTACGTAAGCCGTCGGGTTTATGTATAAAACATGCAAAGCGTAGGAATGCTGATGGTGAATAGTGATGCAAAATACCCACGTACGTATAATGCACGTACCGCCCACGCGATGAAAGTTTTCAGTAAGAAATGCAATTTCTCTGTAAATATCTTATTCATCCGCAGTCTTGGGTAAAAAAAACTGCTCAGTCCAAAGATACAATCTGCAGACAAACTGGCTGGCTCAGCTTGCTATTTTCTATTCTTTCACAATTTCTAGTTCAATCACATAAAGTTGTAAAATTTATTATCAACAAACTCGGTAAAATTTGGCAATAAATATACGAAAAATATTCAGGAAATGCGATTAAACTTGATGAAGTTAAGACAGCTGAACCAGTTTCTTTTGCAAATGCGCCATAAAAACTTTGGTATGAACCATCGGTTTACGGCGTCGATTAGGTAAACTGATAAACATAAAATGCATATTTTATTACTGTGTAAAAAATCAGGCTTAGGTCGATAACTACACATTTAGTCTTTATAACCGTACTTACGGTATTTCGGATGAATTGCTACAAAAAGTAGGTGGGGGTGCAGACAGTTGGCGAGCTTTATGAAGTAAACGCAGTGCCAATCTCGATAACTTGAGGTGTAAGAAAACTATTACAATAATCAGATGTTGGGAAATGTACTGATATCAGCTAGTTCCTGGGTACAAATAGTACTTGCCATTGCCTTTGCCATGTGGTCTCAGGTCTCACAGACAGCGCTACACTATAAAAAATTGACCCATTTTCATTTTTATTTGAAGGTGACATTTTTTGCCTTTGCCTTCAACTTCAAATACATATTTTAACCCGTACAAAGACTCGATTTTATCTTTTAATTATATGGCAATGCAAAGTTATACAACAAAATTCCAGCTATACTACTAAAATACAAAAGGTTCAAATAGGTTTACAACACCTATCACAACAGGCAGCTCCGTCTGAAGTACTTTTATTGATGTCACTGCAGATGCCATATTACTTGGTTATTTCACCACGAAATGGCTTAACAAGTAAAATTCCGCAATCGTCGTCCTCAATGAAAGTCCTTTCTCGGTGCTTTCATTTTCTATATGCATATGCTAGTGTCACACCATTCACTATTTATTCACGATCCACAATCCCGCATGCACGCGCTCCCATTCAGGGAAAAATGTTCGTGTGTTTCTATTATTACTGTACTAACTTTCTATAAGTTGCTGCAAAAAGGCATGCATGCATCTAGAAAACGATAGTTTTGCTCGGTCTGTCCACATTAGTTTTTCTTTAGAGTCGGAAGAACAAAGCATGAAAGTAAATGGAAGGTTTCATTTTCTTTCACTTCATACATATACACGCGTACATGTGGACGGTATACGTTTAAGCCTATTTCCCCTCATGTACACATATATAAAAATACAACATGAATAATAGTACACAGCCGACAGAAATTAACTGAGCCGTTAGTAGTTTGTGTCGAACTACCACATAGTTTTATAAAGTAAAAAATGAAGTGTGAAGAGAACGGAATTTTTGGTGAAAATAAAGTTTTATGAGAACAATCACTCCGAAAAAGACTGATGAACTGCAGTTTATAACAAATAATTCCGTATAGAATCTATTACACAACACAAACATAACGTGTTCTTCCTTCTTTTTGAAATATGGTATATATACTTGTATCTTCGTACTTTTTACATGTCAAGGAGCATTGGGCAAAATAGATATGTACGAATGAAAGAAATGTGTATGGCAAATAAATGGCAAGCCGTGGCATGAATAATTGTGGTTCGTGGAAAAGACAATTTACATATAGATTGTAGCCAGAAACGCTTATTCTCATTTATGACTCTGCCACATAGTGGTGATAAGTAACATCCCAGCACAATGCAGATACTAGCCATATTAAAAGTTTCACTACTGATTTTACCTACGCTAGTAATGACCAAATACCACCACACCGCACCACCTACACACAAAACTGAGGCGGCTCACACTAACGGGGAAAGTCGAGCAATGACACGGTGTGTGGTTAGGGAACATAAGCTGTATGAAAAGCAGTAAGTGAATGCGAACGCAACGGAATCACATGTCAGTGTTTCCTTTTTGTAAGAAAGCTGTGGACCGTCCTGATCCCGTCGTCGGAAGTGATACAAATTTCCAACTGATTTATGACGGATTTTCTACAGGCTTTGTAAAGCATGTTGAGTAATAGTAATAAAATAGTACGCATGATATAAGAACAGTACGAAAAGTCCCTTCTTTCGCAATCACGCCATTACGAGTTATAGGACACGCCTGAAATTTAGCCGTCAATGCGTAATTAGATGCAAACATTTTACCAGCAAACATAATACATTATAACATTAGTTCGTGTGGTGGTTAATAGTAAGTATAAACAGCAACAATAAATCACTACTACTCGTAGAACAAGCAGTTTCTTTGCATTTTTTCTCCAATTCCATACGGTTTTAATGGGTTGCCATAATGTGTTTTATATGTAAATTACTGAAATATATATTGGATTTCTTTGGGTTTACCCAACGAAAACGAATAACACATTTCGTGTAACTATAATGGTGATGACAGGGAGCGGAAACTGCCACAAAGCATTTGCGTCATGTCTGCTGCCTTGTATTTATCTAGTACCAGAATGCAGACTATTGCAAACATTTCAATTTAAAGTTACAGCTTACAAACAACGAAACGTATGCAGCAACTTCAATATTTCAGCTTTATACGTTCAACAAGCGTTCAACGGCTCAAATTCAAGTGATTATAGACTTTTACTCATCATGTCCGTACCCAGGAAAATATTTCAGGCAATCGGATTAGCATAGTCGATGTCGATACTCGATACGTAGAAAGATACGATAAGCATGTACATGTAAAAACATATGATGATGCTCTGGTATCAATTTATTTTATGATAGAAAATAGTAGTATTCTGGTTTTCTTAGAACTACTCAAAGTTTACAGAATTTGCAGATTCGCGAATAATCTTGTAATAAAACTATTATGAGCGTGGAAAAGTAGTCCAAAATACAATTTTGAAGTAGAGCGTTGTAGTTTCCTGGAAAGTAGAAAGCAATATTTCTCTGATTAAAAACTTTCCTCTGCAAATTTAAATTCTCTCTTCCTTGAAAAAACTTTTTCTATCAACGTAGGTACATCTATATGGTATCATTACACATTTTGGTTAACACATCTTTACATATAATTATAACATTCTTTGAATTCAAACATTTATATGACTGAGCATCAATATCATTCCCAAGAACATGGGTAATGTAAGATATTTGCATTATAACATTCTTGCACTGATTATGTTACAAGGATATTTTTCATCATCAATATGTTACATAATCTAATAAACAGACAAACTTTACACTACGTTTATTTGAAAACAACTTCTGGGAGGCTGAGATCTTAAATATACCGTTTGTAATTGTACCAAATACTATAGTTGGGCATTTTTACTTTCGCGGTAGATTAATAATAAGGGATAATACAAGCAGGGTCCTGATGCATACACATGAGCGTGGGCAAAATAAATGCATATAGCCAAATTGGTGTTGTAAGGCAAGTTCAATGTTCAGTTTACAATTAGCAAATACTAGTTGACTGGTACGAGAAAAAATTATATTCAAGATGAAACCACATATAATTTCTACTATTCCATGCAGTTCACTATAATAGTATACTTGTAAAAAGATTATATGGTATGCATGTAGGATAATCTCAAGCCATATAGAGTAACTATTCCTGAAACCGGCGACCCAAATTTCGACCATTGTCTAATTGTTTTCAAAATTAAGGCACTTACAGAGAATGGTTAATGAGTTCTAACGCCAAAAATGTTAGGGCCAAAAATCACACCTGTCCGGCGGGATGGACCGTAAATACACGCTGGTGCTCGCCTACGTGCGTCTAGAAATATGAAACTAGGGACGAAAAATCAAGCAAAAAATTAGAAAAAAGGGTTGTTTTTGGATTTTTTGAAATTCCATCAAATACCGGAGTTATAAGCGGTACAACATTGGACATACATAATACACAACTTCCTTATGAAGAACGTAGTTAAAGCTTATGTTTGCACTAATTTTATAATGCTCATAATTCTAGTATTTGATGGAATTTCAAAAATCCGAAAACAACCCTTTTTTCTTGATTTTTCGTCCCTAGTTTCATTTTTCTAGACGCACGTAGTCGAGTACCACCGTGTATTTACTGTCCAGGGTTGGACGGTCCATCCCGCCGGACAGGTGCGATTTTTGGACCTAACATTTTTGGCGTTAGAACTCATTAACCATTCTCTTAATTTTGAAAACAATTAGACAATGGTCGAAATTTGGCTCGCCGGTTTCAGGAATAGTTCTATAGCATTTTCTCGGATGCTCGTGTCGCTAGAAAACTTTTCTGACTGAACATAATGGCAAATGACAAACTCTCCTAAATTACAATTGGCGAAGATAGACTTCATAACCAACTATAGGCATATGACAAAGTGGCAAGGAAAATTATATGCAAGCGTTGTACACCCTGTAATACAATAGAAAATATTTTCACATAAAAAATTGATGAGCAAACTAGGTGATGCATGTGATAATGAGTCGTCCTCGTCGATTGACGTAAATAAGTGTGGCCCCAAATAGGTTATCTGTAAAACCCTAACTAATAAAATTTTGTATTGATATCCACGTGTTTTGATCATTTCACCAACGTAAGGCTTTTCTAAAGTTAAACTTTAATTTACATTCACATTTCCACTTTTTATGGCATACTTCAAGACTTTTGAGTTTACAATTGCTCTCTACAAGTTGAAATTTTGTGTTCACATTTGTAAACCTTCAAACCCCGGCACTAAACCTTATAGCAGGCAGAACATTGTAGGAAAGTTTGTCAGTAGCCATTTTCTCCGATATTCCAGTTTTCACAAACGTTGAGCTAACATTACTGACAACTGTACTATGCTCGTTTACTAAACCTCGCCGTCAAGCACGTGCCTAGCGCCTAACCAAGCTTGATGCTACATTTGGCATTTGGCATATATATGTATTACGTATATTTGAATGATAATTTAATAGTATCACTAAAATACAAAGCATGATAAAGCTTCCGTCGCGCTATATTTATTACATATATACACTTTCAAAAAAAAATCCAATATTAGTTACTACTTATGCTAAGAATACTTGGAACTTACAAAGGCATCATTGAAAAAGACGAAGACGAATTTAAGGGAGAGGAAATCATTTCTACTGTGTTTCTTGGTGGGAACAACTTCCGACTGCTCTGATGACTCTGACATCGGTAAAGTTGGGAAGCAGTGAGCTCTATCCCTTTACGCCGGTAATGTAGCATGTGTTGGCAATTTCGTTCTTCACATACAGAGAACCACAAACTGCATCGAATGAACACACAATGCGGTGATTGCGCTAACGTACGTAACAAATAGGTACTTGCTGCTACTGCAACAACAAACCCACTTTTTACTTTCTCCTCACAATTATATATTTTATAGGGCACCACGTATCTCCTTACTCCTTACAAGTATGATACGCCGCACTTCATCTTAAAATTCGTTTGTAGACTCATTTTATCATTACACGGATTCCTTCACACATATCATACAAAAGAGACTTATTAACTTCACCGAAAATTAATACTCGCAACTGTCACACAACTACCACAATTAGTTTGGATTCATAGTTTGGTATGTGCGCTAGGAGAAGAAGAAGGAACTGTGCGCTAGTCGTTGTAAGCGCCATTGAGATCGGATTTGTGCTGCAATCTCTAGTGCATGGACTTGGACTTTTATTGTATTTTTATAAGAGAATAAGTGAATATATATATTATATTCACTTCGTCCTATTACTTTTTGTAGCTGTTATAATGATACTACGTGTGTTACATTAGATTAAATTGCTGTCCACTTCTTTTATACTCACCCAACAAGCATAAATAGAAAAGTAACTAACGGTTTAGACTCACGTCAGTTGGCTGTATATATTGTCAGTACAGTTCGGTACGTATATTAATAGTTAGTGGTAAAACCAATGACGTACGACATTTCATTGGTGTTCTTCGATTGAGAGTCATAAACAATTTGTCAACACACAATATATATCATTATGATATGGACAATAGTACGAATACTTTTCAGCAACTGCATAAAACCGTTTAAAGGACAAGCAATGCACAGTTACAAAGTTACAATTAAATTCATTACGTAATTAATTGAATTTATGACTCATTGTGTTGCCACATTTTCGTGTAAGAGAACCATTCTTGCCAAAGGAAGTTGATTATTTTTTTAATTTTAAATACGTATAGATAGAGATACATACACACAAATGCACATGCAAAAATATTCTGCTCAACCACAACTAATTTTAATGGTATGAAGTATGCATACCAAAATATTACTACCAAATCATGAAATTATAAACATGTAGAAGCATAGGATTTCCTTTAGGAAGTGCCTAAATTTCTAGTGCATACAACCATCAGCAATTTATTTTTAAAAAGCACAATTTGCTAAACCGTTTCGTTAAAGCAGGCATTACAAATTATATGTATATTACATTTTTGTTTTTTGGAAACACGTATCGTGTATACAAACAAGAATTTGTTAAAGTGAATTGTCTTACATATTGCGATAGTGTGAATAAAAAATTGAGTACAGATCGTCGACGGTACGTCCAGCAACAACTGCTATTTACTGCTGCCAAAAGGCAACTTTTATAAAGCCCAAGTTGTCGCATCTATTAAAAGGCTCATTATTAATTACACATACAGAGGATAAAAAAGGGTGACTTTCCAACGTCATTGTCAATCAATACGAAAATTGGAACGTAACAAAATACATACTTTCCTATAAAAAAAGGTGCTTCAATTATAGCGACTAGCTGTTTTGTCGATACAAAATTACTCTAAGCAGAACAACATACAGCACGAACTTCTTTTTGGGTTCAACTACGGGCGACTATTAACGATGAATGGTTTCTTTTTTTACTTCAAGGAAAGGAAAAGGAAAAAGACACTCGATTCACAAGTTTAAAACTATTAAGATAAAGTTATAAATGACACTGTTGTAGCCCAAATTCTTTCATTGATCGTTGAGAAAAATTTAAATTACTTCAATATTGCTAGTGCCATTGCCTATTTTCGTAACGGACTAAACTGAATAAACCTACTTGGCGAAAACAACCTTCTACTACTGCTAGCTCTCAGCCTTGCTTGCATTCTTGCGTATTACTTTTATTATTTATTGTCGTTTATTTTTCACGGCCAATTCAATTCAACATTGCATTTGTGACCACCTTATAGGAAATAAATGTAGCAAATAACTAAAATTTTTATTACAGATTGTCGTCTTCCTAATTCTTAATTATCTCAGGATTTAGCTTCGTTTACTTTATGGATTAGTTCTAAATAAAGATTTATTTGGATAACGATAAAACATGCAATTGTGTAGGTAATTGCAATTTAGATATGCCCGACGCTGAGACACATGCACAATAAACTTCCGTCCAATCCACCTTTCGTTAAACTGTCTGCGATTCAATTTTCTCTTTATTAAAATTAACACTATTACTTCGTCTGGCATTTAAACGTAATGATTAGTAGAACCCGAACGCAATCTAAATACCTTTTCAATAATCCTATCTATAATACACGTGCTTCACATAAACACACGCAGCCATATATACAATGCAAACCTCTTCTTCAGTCATTGCCTGTGATACATTTTATGCAACCATGCGGGGAGAAAACGCTGTGTAGTAACAAGTAACAAAGAATGCATAAATTGAGCAAAGTCAATTTCTGCCACAACAATAATCTGAGTGCAATAAAGGTCTACAATAAATGTTCAACGTTTTGTAACATTCCTCGCGGCAAGAGTACTAATTTCATTTGGGCAAAACACGATAAAATTCTGAGATAGTGTACTGAGGGAGTGAACAGTGAACTAAATATTTTTTACTTCAAAATATTATATATGCTAATTCATAATAGCCACTTAAAAATAATATTTTCACAGCCTCGCAATTTGCAGGTTACGATTACACAGACAAAACAACACTAGACCAAATTTCAACTTCGAACACCTATTCTATCTAGCATCTGCGTGTCACCATCAACACTATCCACACTAAATAGGAACACCCCGCAATAGCAATATAATTTGCACTTTGTAGTTGTGCATGTACATACACTCGATAAAAATGAAACTACATAACGTCCAACACCCTAAATAAAAACTGAAGATAAATTTAGGTAATCTTTGCAGATCCTTCTTGGGGGACAAATAGGTTGTTTTCCTCCTCCATTCACTAAAACATGCATTCAATTAGTATATCATACAACAGCAAACAGCACTTTAACAAGCAAAAGAATTTACAGGAATGTACTTTCGTGCTAAAAATGCCATAAACAGTTACGTTCACGGTAGTTCGATGACTTGCACGCTACAGAGGTCTGCGATCGTTTATCATGTGTTTTATGTTCCTTACTATCAAGTAACGTCGCGCGTCAGTATTAATTGGCCAAGTTAAAATAATTGGGTGCACACGCAAACATCTGCGTCTGTTAGAACATGGAAGCAGCAAGTAAGGCACGATATCAACATAAACAATAACACCAAAGCGCAAGAGCAGTGTACATAACAGGTTCAGGTGTGAAGTTCCTTTCTGGATACAAGCCACAAAATCTTATCGAGTCGTTCCTTTATCTGTCCATCAGTAATATGGATAATTTTTATGGCTTGCAATAAGTAACTCAAATTGCTCTACTAAAGGTAATCACCAATTCATTTACTATAAAAAATGCATGTTTTGCGAGTTTCTTTCAATAGCCATACTTTCATAGCTTTGGTTGAGGTTTTCGAAACAATTAGTTATAACTGTAGTACGACCTACACTACGTGATGTTTTGGGAAATTCAAAAGGGTTAACTCAATCACAAAGAAAAAATAAGAAGACGGCAATGCTAAAACCGGATGTAATGAAAATGGGTTACGTCTGAACTAATCACCAAAACACTAATATCCGGCCTTTTATTTGATGTATTTCCCATTTCACTCAGAAACTATGAACTAAAAACAAAAGTCCTTGAACATGCTGCTGTGTCTGTATTCAGCAATGCGCTTTTTCACATGGCAGAAACAGAACAAAGGAAGTTTCACTGCTGCCGAGAGAGAAGGATAGTGAAAGGTGAGGGAGAAATACGCCACCTTAGCTTATTTTGTATTTACTAGATTTCCACAATTTGGTGTGGAGGAAAGCACAAACAACCATGAGGCAAGGTACGATCTGGTATGCGGAATTATTGAAAACTTTTTGATGCTACGTCAGCGAGAATCACCAACCAAAACACATGACATCAGCGACCGTACCAAGCAGAACTAAACTACATATTATTATTCTCTTCGTTTCAGGAAAAAATGAAAGACTAGCCGTGTCCCTTTCTAGTGAAGATGCACACCTGACGAACACGTTAGTTAGTTACATTGCCTCATATACAGAGACACACGAAGTACGACTACTATTTTATGTATATGAATGATTCCGAACATATAAGACTCAAAGAAGTTCCTCTGTATCTATTTTGCTTCTTAAACAGGTCACAGGAGAAAATTGCTGAGAAGAATTATTGTTTCATGCTTTTGTTCCGTATTTATAAAGTCAGTGAAAGTCGTTACAATTTGAATTTTCCGTTTCTTAGTCAAGACAAGTAGGATTTAGCAGGTTAAATACATGGCGTACAATAGAAGTAATATTACATGGGGCATGATGGTTAGTGGCAAGCTTCAGCCATTCTCTCTAGAACGGAACGCCAGGCACGTGTGTAAACGTACAAAGGAAATTACATGGAGGATAATGTCTAATGTAACGATGCAATGCTGCAAGAAGTATGTCTATAGAGCCATTCCTTTGAACTTTCTGTATTAGTCTATGAAGTTTTGTCAGTTTTCTCGGTTTGAAGATAGTTACGCAAAACCTGGATACTCTTCTGCTTTTATTCCACTTTTGTCTTCAGCTTGTTCATAGAGGATATATCTATTTTTATATGTCATTGGTATGTGTTTATGTATGTATGTATGTACCCATGTTGTTTCTACCAGTTGGCATCAATTCGCCATTAGTGCAAACGTTATATAGTATAGTATCGATCCGAAGTCGAGGTTACACAAGGAAATAAAATGGGTAAATACAAAATGACACAACATGTGTCCAATCCACACTTGTCCATTATAACTATCAACGAAAGTAGCGCACAGTTCCATCAACCGGTAAACTACATACTTTTTCGGTTTTGTAGATAAGTTAGCATTAGCAGTTATAAGTTGTATTGACCACCATGGATCTATTCACAGCCTATGTTGTGGTTTGTGGCACACGACAATGAGCAGACATACACATCGTTCGCTTGCAACAATTGCACCGCTAATACGTAGTTGCTTTCATCGGACGGATTTTTGCAAGCGTGTTGAAAAGGGGAAAAACATCACACAATATTGTGAAAATTAAACTGGGAATGACTACCCAAAAGCGCGTTTTTCAGCACATTTTTATCCAATAACCAAAAGAACACTAGTACTGCTTTTTCACACACCTTATAAATAGGTTAGGCTGACTTACGAAGTCAAACAAAGCAAAAACTCAGTTTTGGACCCATACCTGTAAATTTTTCATAAATATGACTGTAATTTCAGTAATAGGACCTGCGCAGGTTAAACACTTAACACGCTACCTCATGTAAGGCAGTTCCCACACGTACGACACCTACTTGTAAATGTAGGTTTCTATCGCTTTAATCAATGTGCCACAACTGGCTAAACTCAAGTCGTAAAAAGTTTTCCCAGCGCTGCGTGGTGAACTCATTCTCCGCTTATTATTGGACTGCTGAACGGAGAAATAAAAAAGACCTGAAGAGTTAAACCTTCACAGCAATAACACCAAGTGCCCCTGTCGTCATTGGGCATTACAAAAAACCGGAGGCGATTGAAAGCTTCTTTCTTTTCTCCACAAAACGACCATACCAAAAAATTACAAAGTCACAGAATAGATCTGTACTAGTACTATATTTTACCCAACAAACCTTTATATTCCTTATCTATGCTTAAAATCAGAGCACGGTAACACTAAAAAAAAGTTACATAGCGGGTGGAGAGCTCTTGCACAACTGAAATAACTACTCAACCACTGCAGAGTACGCTGGGACAACAACGTAGAGTCTTGGTATTCCTTGTATTGATAGTATATCAAACAAAAATAAAGTGTATCACTGTTTAAAACCAAATCATGAACGAGGGGATCGTTAAGGAATAACTAGGAATACAACAAGATATAGGATTTTAGCTATAAAGAATGAAAATAACATTTTTAATGGTCATAAGTTCAGATTCACATGCCAAGAATGTCTTTAGAAGAAGAAAAACAATATGGAATGTAGGCTAGGCTATAGGGCTAGCTAAGGAATATTTATGGTTTGTTAGAGAGCACAGCGTCAAGTACGTTTAAACGCATGTGTTACAAGAGGTAGTTATAGTTGGTGGTGGTTTTTAAATAGAATTTACAATACCTAAATATTGTTACGCAGTCGTATTGTACTACTGACAGTATATATACTATACTGACTTCATTTCAACAGTCGGAACGAATTACAAGTACTTTTAATGTACGAAAAAAAACTCGATCATGTAGTAACGACCATGTTACATCATACAAACACTATTTTATTTTATATATATTATATTGTGTTAAATGTACACGTAAATGTTGTACATTTACCACCACGCGCATTATCCATTTGAATTTTAAGTAAACAATGCAGCATCCGTCGGCCGATTCGTATAAGCACATATGTAAAAACGTAAATGGATGTGTATGCACTTTTCGCAAACAATGTAACTTATTACGCTTCTATCGTTGCGTCAATCACGTTCGCTCGTAGTGCTCGGCAGCACAATAATGATATTATTATTACATTATGATAGAGCTTTCAAGAGCTTTATCATCTAATTCAAGGCACTCTCACTCGTTACACATGCTCATACTTATACTGGTATATAGCCATTGTTCCACAAAAAAAACAACAATATTAGCCTAGACATACAAACGAGAAAAAATTATGTATTTTGTTAACATTTTCTTGTCCTTTTTATTACCCCCTCTCAGCACTAACATAGTACTACAAGAACCTGCGAAAGTTTATGCATGTCTTGATGCCATGAGGCAGTGCAAGTGGCAAGACGTCTTTTTGCTACTTGAATCTCACTTGAGGCAAACACTACTAATTTATTTTTCGCTTCACTTGTCAGTAAGACACAATACACAGTGTTTGTAATTGAGTTATAACCCGATTTAAATTAGTGTTTCACTCAGTGAATTGAAGAACAATCATCATCAAGATCACGGTCTGATCTTTAACACAGGCAAAGAAAGCGAGCATTAAAGCATCAGGATTTAAAGTAGACGATCTATGTATATATCATTTGAACTTACACTTTTACCTTGTCTTTGGCATATGCTTGTGCTATGCCAATCGGCAAATGCAATGTCTAGAGTCTAGGAATAGTACGAAGACAAAAACAACGTTCTCTCGCTTAGTCGAGCTTGAGCACATGTCAAAATAATATATCGGTTGCACACGACAAAAAATAACTAGAAATGTTCACGTTCACAAGAAAGAGGGTCTCTTTACGGTCTTGCAGTGTTCCTGTCCCTTGCTTTTTTCAGAGTGCAAGCATACACACAGTACAAAGTTATTGTTATTATTGTATCAATCAATGTAAATGTAAACCCATGACGTCTGACCTTCTACTCAAAGAGAATGTTGTAAATGCTGTTAGTTTACTGGTACATTTACTTGATTTCTTAGCGAAGTTGATGTCGATATATATACATTTATCCCATATATGTTGTATTATGTACAATACAAGTAGATATTCTCACATGTAGACGTCGTTGGTGCAGAAGTAATCACTTTTGACTGCTTTTATATTTATTTTACGACTGAAATTGCTGTTCTTCTACATGTCCGTCCAGAGTTCACCTTCGTTATAATATTATCTGAGTCCCTCACTCTCTCGGTTATATGCTCCTCAATTACCCTCATGACTTCCACCAGCGTGTCAGCAGGAAAATTCTGAAGCTGGCTTCTAATCCAATATTACAAACGCTTAGCTTACACTTTGAAACAATCACGTTTAAGCGAGGAGAGGAAAAGAAGCAATGATACAAAATCTAATTTTACGTGTATATGCGTGCATTTTGTTGCAGATATATCCACGAATTCACAGTATAAGATAAGCAACATCATATCATTATTATCTTACAAAACCCGCAGCGAGACGTGTTATGCCTACTCGCAAAACAAGACATGAAACGCATCTCGAGTTTTTATTATCTTCAATCCCAAACTGAAATATGTTATGTCCGTGTACACATTCGCTATGCAGAAATAAGAAAACCAACCGAACCGAGCCCATCATCACTACTTACACTGTAAGGTTTCTCAGTTTTCATTCTGCGTTTGACTACATAATATTTTCATAGTCAACAACATTCGACAAGATACAATACCATATAATATCTCGCTCCGAGAGAAGGTAAAATCCGACAGAATATTCTCTCTG
The DNA here is from genome assembly GCA_027744055.1 of Callyntrura sp. NNG-2020. Taxonomy (NCBI): domain Eukaryota; kingdom Metazoa; phylum Arthropoda; class Collembola; order Entomobryomorpha; family Paronellidae; genus Callyntrura; species Callyntrura sp. NNG-2020. The sequence continues at coordinate 5,046 of JAHZNE010000119.1, read as the reverse complement.
GTTTATCTACAGAGAGAATACACACACACAATCAATTCAAAATGTATGACTACATTTGGCACTGCATCCATCCGAATATTACACCAGCATTGGGAAGATGACGAACACGAAGCCTATTACTAGCATCATCATTCACATTCCTGTGCACTTTGCACACGCAAAAAATTTAAAACAAGGCAACTTTCCTATAATATTTAAAGGCTCCGCGGCAACATCATCCTTCCAACATTCATGCCAAAATATTTAAAAACCTCGGAGTATACGTTAGATACCAAGCCCATATTCAAGAAAACGACAGTGACAGATACTACTGCCTGTGAAGCGAAGTTAATTTGTGCAAAACGAATGGTAAGAATTGTTGTACAGATATAAACCAAGAAATAAAAAAATGTAATATGTTACGCACAACTTGCACTTTGCAGTGTAACACTAGAATCTGTGAGTGTCTCTATGTGTGTGTATCCTTCAGACTTTTCATGCTAGCAGAACGAAACCCCTTCACATTCAAAAAAATAAACGCTAAACTTGAATTAATTTTGAAAAGCAGTCTGTATGATAAGTAGTTGTACTGCAAAAGTATCCATTCTTAAAGGTTTAATGCTGTTATAAATTGTTATGCGAGAAGGTATTGTAGGTATGCACTTCAAGACTACGGACGCAACGCTTTACTGCTCACCCGCAGCAAACTAGTAGTTGTTTAAGTTTATAAGGATAAATGAACTACGGTAAAAAAAATCTTTACTACTGCATTTTTGTGTTTCCCCTCCGCGCTTTCATAGCTTACACCTTTACCAAAAGTTTACATTTGCATACCTAGACAAAATAATTCATTGACTAAAAGCCATTATCTTATTAGTACTAATTTAGATGTCTGTATGTCCGGATTTCATCGCCATTTAAAATGTAAATTGTTGCGTACGTTTTCATCTTCAAGGTAATAAACTAATGACTAAATAGAAAATTAAACAACTTTATTTTCATTTTATGAATATTCCCCTGATAAGCACCGGTCAATTTGACTTTTTCTTTTTTAAATCTGGATTTTTTTCACAACTCTACAGTTTTACCATAAGTGTAAACTTGTACCTTTGTTACCTAAAAGCCGTGTTTCACTTCATTCACTAATGATAAGTCCAAGGTTGTATTACTAAATTTGTCACATTTGTCTCTCAAGAACATTTGTAATTTTCAAATTTGTATTGCTTATCAACTTGTTAATGTTTGCTTTCGATACTTTTGTATATGAGAAATATTTACATATTATCCTTGAATTCTTTTTTTTGAAACAGCTTTGCTATATTAATGCTACAACCAACTGTATATACAGTAAAGCAAGTTACCTCTGAAAAGATACTTGTTGTCGTATTCTTTCCAAGTTGTTGTGAAAGCACGTAAAAGTGGCGTGGTGTTGCCGGTGGTCTGGTATGGTGGGTTTGTAGGTTTTGTTTTAAAAAATGTCAGCTCGTCTAAGTCGCATGTCAGTTTACGACAATACCTTATTTTTATGTATTTACATGTGACAACGATATAAAGAAATGGCAGTACAGGGTGATACGTCTGTGGGACATCAGATATTAACATTTTATATACAAAGGTGCTTACTGGATTGAACATAATCTTACTGGATAATCCAACAATCCTGGACGTAGTCGTATGTATGTTTTTCATGCGACCAATGAGATAATCTTACTTGACTGTGATCTTTTGTAAACAAAATGGAGTTTCATGTAATAAAATAACATAAGTATTGAAGACGATCTTCAGAATCAGGATAGTCTTATATGATTTTGGATTAAGTAGGAAGGCCCACTAGGTCACACACTGGAGCATAGGTAGCTAAGCTATACACATAAGTAGAAAAGTAGAATAGTGGAACCAGTTTTCACTTGTATTTTCTGTACTTACAACACAATAAGAAATAGCCATTACTATAATTTTGCGATTCTAACTTTCCATATATGGAAGCCACCTTCTCATTCAATGTGAGGGTTTTCATTGACTGTTTTCAGTTCTAGTCCAGTTAATATTCATGAACATAACATATTGATTTAATTTGTACCGAAAACGTAAAAGGCCAAAACTTTAAAGATAAGTCAGGAACGAAAAATTTGACGTGTTGAAATATTACAAGTTCATCTTTTGAAAGAAATGAGAATTTTTATTAATTAAACCACTTGAATATCCATCAAAATTTTAGAAATGCCAACCAAAAAGTCCCACTCCTAACATTAATAGTTCAGTGGAATAATTGTTTCTTTCACGATGAAATAGAAATTTTTATTATTTATGAATATTAGAAAACTGGACAGCAGTAAAAACAACAAAATTAATTGCATAACTCAAACTGTAATACATATGTTACAAATGTCATAGTTAGCTAGGGTGCCGATAGATAGGAACAAAGTAATGATTATGGTTTACCCCACTTGCTAACATCAATATCTTCATTACACTAATATGCAATAAGACTACGCAATATTAGACAAATTAGCCAAAACCAGATTTGCAGGAAGTAGTAGGCCTTTCAATTTTGTAATTTTAATGAGTGTCCATGTACGCACGGTGTTATATGTTATATGTGTTTCAAATAACACGAGTTTATGAATGCTCTTTGGTGAAGAATGTAATGCTTTTTCTTTATTTATTGAACTGCCAGCTTGCTTTTGTGAGAAAATTGTACCTGAATTGTAAGGCAGACCTGAAGAAAAGACAATTACACTTACACATTAGTAACATGCAAATAGCTTTGCTTGCAAATATACGAAATATTCTTAATATCCATCAGAAGCCTATTATAAATATTGATACTGTCCTGTATTTTCCTTTGATAACCGAATAACAAATTCCAAATTGTTTGTACAATGGAACATGATATCTGGAATTTTCAATATACTTAGGTAATCCTTTCAAAGATTTTTTAACTACATACATTTTTCATTGTAATGTAAAACAATATCAGAAATTTAAAAAAAAATAGGTGCAGTGTATATGCTGTATAGTCTCAATGATAGCAGATTATCACATATAAATTACCTATTGAATGTTGAATGTGGAAGAACCAAAAGTGAACATGTACATCATGTAGGTNTTCCCCCTGTAATATTTCGGGGTACGCGTCGAAAATTTAACTTGGTTCCGGGAACGCTTGGAAGGTTTCTGACCCCTGGTGGAAGAACCAAAAGTGAACATGTACATCATGTAGGTAATTTAATAGGCAGGTCCCAATACCACTCGCTTGCTCCCATCAATATATTGCATATTGCAATTGCAAAACCACTTTCGACAACTTTATATCAATCCCTGTTCACTATTGAACAGACGGTAGTGTTGACTTGTGCCACTGGACCTACATTTACTTTGTTTTATCATGATAACGAGTTACTTTGGAATATACATACATACAATAAAGAGTTGAATGAGTCAACATGATGCTTTTGAAGATGACTCCGATCAGCACAGTATTAATTTCTGTCACATCTGAAACCAATGCCATATATATGTACGTGGTTCAAACGCGTATTTAAGTATTTATAAAAATCGATTGGTTGTATTTTCTCTTTTTGGTCGACAATAATAATCTGGGTAATTATTGATTTCTTGTCAGAATTCGTCGTAGTAAATCGTAACTGTTACTCTCCGACAATAATGAAGTGCAAAGATATAATAATGAATGATGAAAATATACGTTGAAATCATCACACGAAGTGATACTGATACGTTTTTGTTAAATTATCTATCATATATTCAATATTTAGGAATTTAGGATATTCTCCGTAAGGATTATCATTCAAAATAAAAACTCGCTGATAGGTCCAGAGCGGATAACTGGTAATGGTAGTCCATCAAACAACATTTGCACAGTAATAATTGTATTTTCGGAACTGGAAAATTCCAAAAGCAGCAGTAGTAAAAAACAGTATAATGAAAATATTTTCCTTATTAACCAAGTCTCTGTAAATGTGATATTATCATTATTGACGATTGGATATTATATATTCAGGCATCGCAGACTTACATGCATTGTTTCATGTTATTTTGCTTTTATTTTCAAGTTTTTAGAATTATGCATATGTGTTGCGGAACGAATAATCGTCTTAATGTGAACACACGATGACAAAATCAAAGGCATGAATTCTTCCAGCTCTTACGATTAGTGTGACGATAAAACGTTCTTAAACAAGAGAACAGGCCAGGCCGTATGTGAGACAAAGTGTGAGAAGGTATAAATTTTCTAGACGCATTATTTACGAATTTGTTTAACTTAAGAACAATATTAAATTATGTCATACTAAAATTAGAAAACGCTTTTAGAAATGGGGTTGGCTTTGGGTGCGTCCAAAAAAGTTTATATTCATTAACCGAATTTATAGATATTTGGATTTAAATTAGGGTTCAACTTCATTTGTTTGGTTTTGGCAATAATAGCATCACTGGCGGCAGTCATTTACCAGTTTTTTTACTACCATTAATTACACATTTATCTGCACGTGCTTGAAAATATGGTTGCATCAGCCTCATATTTATATTTTTAAACAGTTTAGCACTATTCGTCAGAAAACAAAGAAAACGGATAATACCGCGTTTCCCATTCATGTTGGTACATCACTACATTTCTTCATCACGCTATTGTTAATTTTTTTTGTTTTGCAGGTCAAAAACTATGTTTTCTTACGGGATATAAAGAAAACGACGTTAGTATTTCTTGACTGTCTCAAAACAGTTTCCTCGTTAGAGAATAGGTAGAATAAAAAATTTCAAAATATAAAATCATCCGGATTCCAGAAAAAGGTGTATATTTAAACACATCCTCTGCTTTAACATTTACTAACAAGGAAAGGTCGCCAAGTGTCTTGCCTGTATGATGCTAATTTTGGTACCTACTGGTAGTTTTGAATGCGGCGAATTCAATGATGTTAACATCAACCCGGACTGGGCAGTTGTGTGCACGCCACAGGTCGTTTTGACGGAATCTTCTTATATCTCTAGACGATCCTGTTTGTATAAAGCATTTCGGCATTTTTTGTATAATATAGTTTGAATACTGTT
>JAHZNE010000118.1:0-10630 GCA_027744055.1 Callyntrura sp. NNG-2020 | reverse complement strand
TCATGTAGCAGATTCTTTCAATTTTATAAACAAATAACATGTCGTTTTTCTGCTCGGACGTTGCTGGCAGGAAACTCCGCCAAATTCCCCTCCGTAATTTCGCTGTGCCTGTAAATACTGAAATTATGAAAATTATTCGCACGATAGGATTAGGATAGCAGGGATACAACATTCCACCCACGAAAGTCAAAGAGGCAACAAATATATTCCATTTCTGTTTTGTTTTCACTTTCCCACCGAATGTCGTCCAGGATTGTACCAAGTTCTTGTTCAGGATATAGTTTCGAACATACAGTCAGTCAACCCAGGATTTTCCTTTTATAGGGATTTTGTGACAACTTACTAGCAACATGAGGCTGATAGGTCAATTAGGGAGTGTACAAACGGTCATGGTAATTCCTCTTGAAATGTCAAAGCTAAAATATTAAAATTAAGATTTAAAACCAAGGAAAATACGGGCATTTTAAAAATTTCAGATACTTGCAACCGGCTTGTTTGTTGCCGTTTCTGGGTGCAACATCGGACCTGGTAATCTGGGTTTTGGTAACGTGGGTACGTTAATATTTCACAACAGGGGGCCAGTCTAACGATGATTATAACGGTTTATTATTTACCCTAAAATTTCCCGATTTATAGGTAATTTTGAATTTTTCAGGGCTGGGCAACATTGGACTTTTTAACTGGGGTGTGGGCAACAGCGGCATTTCCAATAGAGGTAGGCCTAAAAAAATAAGGATGTGACAAAAGTTGTTTTTTTCCCATTTTTGCACCTTTTAAATTTGTATCCCCAGGAGTTTTCAATGCTGGCGCGGAGAACACGGGGGTTGCCACCGTCGGTCTGAGAAACCTTGGCGTCGCAAATTTATTTCCGTTACCCAACACGCTCAGCATCGCTAACATCCCCGTCGGTCTCAACCTGGCCCCCTTAAATGGACGCCGGCGACGTCGCCGAGCCGTGGGAGTGACCCAATAACTAACATCCTTCCAATGTCAACAGAAAATGTTCCTTTATTCAATCATTTCAAGTTAAAGTAAAATAGTACAGGGATTATTGGCTAATTTGCATCCACTGCTTCAATTTAACGTCTTTATTTACCCCCCTGATAACGGTCCATCATTGTCAACAGAAAATGTTCCTTTATTCAATCATTTCAAGTTAAAGTAAAATAGTACAGGGATTATTGGCTAATTTGCATCCACTGCTTCAATTTAACGTCTTTATTTACCCCCCTGAAGACGGTCCTTCAGGAAAACATGATACGGTTCCGGGTTTCTCAAGAAGCCCCCGGTACTCCCCAACCCGGGTTTCTTCTCCCGCGGGTCAAATGTCATCTCAAAGTGTAAAAACTAAGTTGGTCACGTACAAAAACACAGAATCCCTGGCCAGCGTTTCCCCGGCACAGGCACGGCGTCCCACCTGGAACGCTTGCATATTCTCGCTTTTCACGTAGGTCCTCCCATCCGCAGTGAGAAACCGCTCCGGTCGAAAATTTTCCGGGTCCCCCCACAACTTGGGGTCCATGTGAATGTAGTACAAGTTGGGTTGGATCCAAGTGTCTTTGGGAATGAAGTAACCTTGGAACTCCTTGTCGGCCAGGGCCCTATGCTGGACGCCATCCGCGGCAATGGAGGAAAACCGGAGGACTTCATCCAGCAGCGCGACGGAGTAAGGCAGGTGGGGTCGATCTGTAACGGAAACGTTTCGCCTTTTTCCCGTAATCTCGTCCAGCTCCTCTTGAAGCTTCCGTTGGACCCCGGGGTATTTGCAGAGGTAGAGGATCGTCCAGGAAATGGTGGTCGCGGTGGATTCCGTGCCAGCGAGAAATAAATCGTGGAGGAGGTACGCCAAATTCTTTTCCGCGCGTCGCCCGTAAAAGGGGGACGTGGGGTCGGTGGTTTTTCGAACCTCCGCTAAATACACGTCCATGAAGTCTTTGAGGTGGTCCTCCCTAAAATTTTTCTGGTGTTCCTCCACCTCCGTCCAAAATAAGCGGGCATTTTCGTCCAGCATATTTCGCACCCCCGTGTAACCGGATAACTGGGGGATCACGTGCTTCAGCCACGGCAGGAAGATGAGGATACTCCCTTTTTCGACAAGGTTGTTGAATTTCTCGGTGGTGTTGAGGGAGACCTTGATAAGCTTGGGGTCATCGTGAGATAACCGCTTGGAGGTCAAAATTGTCCACAAGCCGTTTACCAAAGCGAGGCGGAGATTTTGCTGGATTTTGGTTATCGACCGACCTTTCATGGCTTTGTACTTGGAAATTACTTCGGAGACTTCGTCGCTGATAAGCTGTTCCATCGCGGACTTTCCAAAGCCAAAGTCCCTCAAATTTCGGAGGAGGAAACGCCTGTGGACCTCCCAGGATTCCCCGTCTGAGCTAAAAATCCCCAGCTCTGGGTCTTCCGGGAACATGTCGAATTCCAAAAAATGGGGTTTCCCAGAGAAGGTCCGCTCGGAAAAGAACTCCTTCGTCAATTTCGGGTCCGAGAGAACCACAATCCTGCCCAATTTCATTTTAATTAGTTCCTTGTAAATTACAACAGTGCCATATTTAAACTCTTTTCCCCCCTTTTGAAGTCACCTTTGTCCCGCCAAGTTAACCTGGTAAATTTTTCCGAACTCCTGGCTCCATTTGCAGTACTGGTCGTTGGGAGCGCGTCCCAACTGCAGAAGATTCCCCACAAAAGGCCAACCTTTCGGCCCTTTAACAAAATACATAACAAACATATTGCCCCAAATAATTAGTCGTTATTCCAAGGTCACCCTGGGACATTTTATGAAGACGTACCTGGTATCTCCTTGAACCCTCTCCCGTCCAAAGTGGGTGTCTTCTTCTTTCTTAAATAAAAAAGGAAAAGAACAGTGGCAACGATGATTGCCACGACTGGAAAGGTCATTTTGTACTTTTTCAAGAATGGCTAGAAAGTCTGACGCTTGCTTGCTTCAGTCCCCCCTTGCGAAATAAGAACTGCCTGTAAATCTCAGATGGAATGGACGACAAAAAAAATCCTCACACCCAATCATGCTGGCATGCGAGCTCGATTAAACTATCGTAAAAACTTAACAAGGCAACATTATTAACAGTTAGGACAAAAAAACCCGTGAAATATGCCATGCACGCACATGTCCATATATAGTTTAATGAAGAGAGTGATGATGACAAGATGGGTATGACCTTGAATGCTGTCACCTTGATTTTGATGGACCATCATGTACTTGGTCTGATATAGAGCTGCATTACCGTCCGTAGCCATCGGTGCTCGAAATGTTGAGAAAAAAACAGCAGAGTTTCAGTCAGGATGTCTGGTGCGACCTTCAAAGTCAATTTCTGTGTTGCTCTTCTCTCTGCTGTGGTTTGGAAGTTTACACAATGCAGTGATATAGCAATAGTCGTACAATAAATTTTGCAAAATCCTTTCCCTCTTTCAGAGTGCGATGCCCAGCAGGACAATAAGTATAGTTATCTTGATAAGGCTGACTGGTGAGAGCCAGGATTATCATTCTCCCCATGGGAGAATCGGTTTGCGGGAAGACAGGGCGTCGGAAGGGAGGGGGTTGGTTCAGGGGGGGGGTGCTTAACAGAATGGAACCTTGGCACCTTTGGAACAGGCCGCCCCCCCCCCCGGTCAGCCCGCCCCCCCCCCCGGACGAAAAAAGAGGTTATCATCTGGATTAATATTTCCCGCCTAAAATAAATTTGACTTTATCACTGTTGATAAACCGATAAGATATCCAATATAATGGGGCGCACGATTTGTCTCCCCGCCAGGGCAGCGTTAGGCAGTTTAGTCGATTGTATAGCTTTGAAGGGGATATTAGTGTTGCAAATTTTGACCAACTGCAATCATGACTACCAACTCTGTCCTTTTTGGCATTTGCTGCCTGCTTGCTGTTCTATACGAGGGGCAGTGTGACTGTGATCCGGCCATTGAAGTAAGTAATAGTGACCATTCATAGCGATAACTGCCCATAAAAAATTTTGAAATTTTGTGCTAAATGTGACATATTGAACGACAGTTTGAGTGCGCTAATAAGGAATGCATCCCAGGGCTGTATATTTGCAATGGGAAGGATGAGTGTGGGGATAACAGTGATGAAGCGGAACCGTGTGCCCCTTGCCCTCCGAAATTTGTGAGCCACTCTCAAAAAATAAGGAAATTCAAAAAGGGGAAAAGTTATGGATTTTTTTGTAAATAATTTTTTTTTAGATGACGTGTAAGTCCGGTCGGGGTTGCGTGTTTGGGGGGTGGATGTGCGATGGCATTAACAACTGTGAAGATGGCAGTGATGAAAGGGATGAAGAGGGGGATTGTCCTCCCTGCCCAGGGGGGATGGTGAGAGCGCCTTTAAGAGATTTACTCTTTTCTTCACACAACTTGTGTGCAGGAATATGAAACAAGGGTTTGAAATCCACAGTTTCAATGTGCCAGCGGTATCTGCATTCATCCAGAGTATATTTGTGATGGATATGACGATTGTGGGGACAACAGTGACGAAGTTGACCCAGCCAGTGGAATGTGTCCGCCTTGTTTGAGAGGAATGGTATAAACTGAATTCTTCGAAATAAATTATACATTCAAATTTGTATACTTGCAAAATAAGATGTTTTGAACAGTTTTCTTGCAGGACGGAGAAGACAGGTTGTCGGGTTTAGGGACTTCCGCCGAAGGGGATCTTGTAGAAGGGGATACCTTCGAAGGTTTTTATTTCGAAGTCCTTTTTTTATCTTTCGAAGTAGCATATTTCATGTGCCACGATCGGAACGATTGCGCTGACAAGAGTGACGAAGAATACTGCCAATGTGGAAATAAGTCCCGGGTGGACCCTCCCTTGGGACGAGTTCACATGCCCAAACAGTTTGCCCCGGTCGACCCCGGAAAAAGACAAAGACACTCGGAACGACAATAACGGGACAGAGTTTGGCAATGTTTGAAATGTGACGTGCAATATTCTCTATTTATGAAAATGTCAAAATTTTGGGATAAATAAAATTTCGCAAATGAGTAACTATTTCTGAAACCGGCGAGACAAATTTCGACCATCGTCAAATTGTTTTCAAAATTAAGGCATTTTTAAATTCCAAAATCAGTTATCTAAGTTCTAGTTAGTATGACTGCCAAATTGAAATGATTTCTCGAGATCAAATTGCATTTATTGATATCACATTAATATAGCTCAGAACTTCAAGAGTAACTATTTCTGAAACCGGCGAAACAAATTTCGACCATCGTCAAATTGTTTTCAAAATTAAGGCACTTGTAGTGAATGGTTATGGAGTGCTAACGCGAAAAATTTTAGGTCCAAAAATAGCACCAGTCCGGCGGTAAGGACGGTCCAACCCTGGACCGTAAATACACGCTGGTGCTCGCATACGTGCTCCTAGAGACATGAAACTATGCACAAAAAATCAAGCAAAAAATTAGGAAAAAAGGGCTGATTTTGGATTTTTGAAATTTCATTTAATACCGGATTTATGAGTGTTACAACATTGAACATACATAATACACAACTTCCTTATGTACAACGTAGTTAAAGCTAATGTTTGCTTTAATTTTGTAGCGCTCATAAATCCGATATTTGATGGAATTTCAAAATTTCAAAAAAAAATTTGCTTGATTTTTTGTGCCTAGTTTCATGTCTCTAGGAGCTTGTATGCGAGCACTCGCGTGTATTTACGGTCCATACCGCCGTGCTGGTGCTATTTTTGAACCTAACATTTTTGGCATTAGAACTCAATTACCAATCTCTACAAGTGCCTTAATTTTGAGAACAATATGACGATGGTCGTTACTCAATAGTTACTCAATAGTTACTTCACACATGTCACTTATACATTCGAAAGAGCTACATGTATGAATCTAAGAAAACCAAAAAGCTATTTAGATTTTGGCCAGCATTTTCCCATCTGCCAAAATTTTAATTCTCTAATCCTATCCTTTCCAAAAAGATTAAAACTGATCGCTGTTCTCCCTGATCAGTGTATTACACACTACCCTTGAGTTACCAGAGTGTAAAGGTCTAATAATCTATTATGACCTTTGAACTCCTCTAGCACCTAAACCCTTTCACCGATATACACTAAACTAGGTATTCTCGATAAGCATGTCATATTGTAAAATTCCACCAATTTTGAGCTACGGCTCTCATTTAAAAAATTGCCATTGAACATTTTAAGGAACTTCCGATTTGCCCTGAGTCTTCAAAGTATGAGGTCAGCAAGAGTCGTTGACCCACTATAGATTCCAGAAATAACAATGTCAAAATAAATAAACGCTGTATATTTATAGTTGGAAACATTCAGTTATTTTGGACACTTAAATTGGGAAAATATGCCAGTCACCAGCAATACACCGGATTTAAACCATGTCATACAAAAAATGTGGAACTTCATTTTTTAAAAATCGGATCGTATAGAAATAGGAGAATATTTCACCAAAAAAGCCTTATGGCACCAACCAACTACGCAACTACCCATTCCGAGCTGATGTAAGTATCATTGAATTCGCCGCATCCAAAACTACCAGCATGTACCAAAATTAGCATCATACAGGCAAAACTAGGCGACCTTTCCTTGTTAGTAACCATACGCAATGCGTACTATGCATTATGGCTACCCTCGTCAGTAGGTTTAACTTATGGAATATATTCGTTGTATCTATTTTCTTCGCTCATTTTTTAAGCTTACTTACAGTAATATAGTAAGGTAATAGTAGCCTGTTAATTTATTCTGCAATACTTTTAACACACTTGAGAACATTCTTAATAGACTGTCTGTAAACGTCGTAATGCTACGTATATCCTATTTTCAACAACATTAATATGATTTTTGAACTCACACTGTCAATACGCGACGGCTACTAAAGGAGAAGTGAACTTTGGAATTTTGGCTTACAACAGCAACGAGAGACTTAAAATAGAGAAGAAAAACGGGAAGATGTAAAGCGAGAAAGGCAAAGAGAGTAAATCCGGCAGCGATAACCTTTAAAGGGTTGCTATATTCCCGTGTATACACAGTATTATACAAATACACTTTCCGCATAGTGTATCAAGCAAAGTAGAGATAAGAAGGTGGGGATAAAAACGGCAAGGCAGAAAAAATCAAAATGGGACTGACTGGTGGAAGGTGAACTCACATACATAACTTGTCTTGCATTCACGGCGACGTGCATATCGAGCGAGAGAGAGACAGGTAAAAGGTAAATCATTTTTAAATAAACCTGTTTTTGTTCTTGGAGTTGAACCAACTCAATGTGCCACTATATCGATGGTAGTACGGTACTGTCGAACGAAACTGGTTTTTTCAGCAAAGCGACAGAAAAGACGGGAGAAAAAGAGCGAGAAAAAAATGCGAGGTGGGGATGACGGTAGAGGAGAACCAAACCGGACAGAGCTCGAGATGGCGATACGGCGATGATGATGACGGAGTTTTAATGGTAGTGCTAGTAAGTAGTACATGTCGTGTGTAGTCATTCTCTCTCCTCCATTTATGGAAATGGCGAGTTGAGGAATCCATTGTCATTTCGTCTTTTCCAGCTGCAAAGTGAAAGGAAAATGGGATTCCTGTCTTTAAGAGAAAAAATGATGATGGGGAATGGGGACAACGCTAGTGAGAAAGAAGTATGTTCGCTCGAAGTGTGTATTCCACTATTTTCCGTCCCGGGAAAGCCGGTCTACTGAATGCACATTTCAAAGGGGAAGCACTATAGCGAGAAAATCATCTGAGCAAGGCCAAGGAGGGAGACAAGAAACGACTTCTCTGTAATTTTTTGTTGCATTTACGACGGTATCCAGATTATATGTGAAAAATACAAGGAAGACGAACAGAGAGAAAATAGTGAAGCATTTTAAAGGCCCTGTGCCTACTTGTTGGTGTTACGGGTGTGAAGCATATACAGTGTACTTACATTGAGTGTTCATATTAATACTCAAAATAGTTACTGTACACTAGTACACAGTTTTAAAGAAAATGATGAATTAATTTAAACATTCAAAACATTTAAAATCTATCAATTCTCTTCAAACCAAATTTCTGTTTCAACCATGACTATTAATTTCGATACATTTAAAATTTAATTCAAATGAAATTCTGGTGCCGAAATTCAAAAACTACTCATGGTTGAAGTTGAAGCACAAAGTTGGTGTCAACTTGAAGAGAATTTATTGGTCTTCAATGTTTTGGAATCGCTTTTTAAATTACATCCATTTTCTTTCAAACAACGTAAAACCATTAGCACTCAATGTTAATACATTGTATATACTTCACGCCCGCAACACCAAAAATGAGGCACATGGCCTTAAACAATCTCATGAATTTCATTCGCATACACGTATGCATGCATATTTGTAAGTACCTATGTCTACAAGCTGCAGCAGCTACTGACTGTAGCACCAAGTAATTACTAGATTTTTGTAGTGCAAGAAAACAATGTAGCGCAGATGCGCATAAATTGACACGTGCATTTGAAGACCCCTGCCTGGAGACCCCGAGGAACAACAAAGCAAAGTCATAGTTGCTATATTTATAGATGTCCATACGCTCTTTTTATCTTATCTTCTAAGCATACGTGTAAATTCTTGCAAAAAGGCCTGTAACTCCCAACTACCCAAAACTTCAAAAATTCCAACTATTTTTGACAAACAGACTAAAATCCCATATAATTCTAACATAAAAATTTTCATTTCCTAAAATAAGGTCATCCATTCTAAGATGGTTCATCCATGGAAAAATATGAAAATGGGTCAAGTGAGAACGTGTACTCACTACTGACTTAATGTGAGAGTATGAAATCGCTACTGACTTAAAGTGAGAGTTTGGACTCAATACTAACATAAAGTGAGAGTTGGACTCACCCCTGACTTAAAGTGAGAGTTGGACTCACCCCTGACTTAAAGTGAGAGTTTGGACTCAATACTGACTTAACTGACTCACTAGCATGAAAGAATTGATTGTTTGATGAGAACGTGTTGGGTACTCAGTTCTTAGTCGTTTATGGGATCAAGCCCCGAAACTTTGTCGGAACCTACTTAGGTTGGATTTTTTTCATTTCTATAAAGAAAATAATTCTGTAAATGAAAAATTAAATGTTAAATGTTACAATTATGTTTGTATATGAATATAGACTCTGGTATGTCAAGCTTACTGAGTGTTGCTGTTGCGAGAATTGGAGCTAGCGTCTCTGTCTGTGACTCTGTTGCCAAAGGTGCCTAGTGAGACTGCTCCACTCTTTCCTTGAATGGTGGAAGCGGCGGCGTAGCATTCGCCATTTTTCCAACCATGTGTGCAGCATATGAAATCGTTTGAGCTGTGCAATGTGTCTCCATTTTCCTCCTAGTGGGAGGGCATTGGAAGATCCACTACAAAGTTTAGATTTGATTGATTTTTATTTATCCATCGTATGGGCAGGAGACTTGTAGCACGCGACTTGCGATAGCGTCTAGCGGTAGGGAGATTTGGTATGCGTATATTTGCGGAAAGAACCTTTTCAGTTTCTATGCCCATTATTACACCAACTCCATAATTGGAATTATACAAATGTCCGTAGCTTCGTTTAGACCACGAGCCATTTGATTTGATTTGATTTGATTGTTTTATTGTCTTGCATTATCAGAGAACTGCTTTTCATTAATGTGACATCAAATTATATATCCTATATATTCTACGAATAATAAGTCAAGATTCACAAAATGTAACACAAACTAGATTACCAATTCTTAGCTTATGCTAGCCTTATACATCAAGAACTCATATACTAATACATTCTGTCTCCTATCAATTAACCAGTTCTTAGTTAATTTAACAAAGTTTCCAAACGATAAATTTTCAAAAATCCATTCTCTAGGCAGTTTATTCCATAATAATATCCATCAAGTACGGAATCCACCAGTGCTATCGGTTCTTTCCTAATTCCATGTAGATCATGTAGAATTTTGCCAGACAATTGCTTTTTCTCGTTCTAACTTCTTCGTTCTAGCGCGGGAGAGTATGGGACTCGCCAGATATTTAAGTATTAAGTTTTGGCGTTTTTTGGCCTAAAGTGTACATATACTTAACATGCAATATTTTGGCCCGAAAATGCCAGCTAATGATATTTAAATATCTAGCGAGTCCCACACTCTCCAGCGCTAAAACTTTTTCTAAACTGTTTATTAAAGCCTTTTTAATCATAACTGTCAAAACCATTGTGCGCTTTAGCTGCGCCATTCGGAACTACAATGGTTCGAAAATACCATTTTGAAATTCAACATGAGGTAGAACATGCCCTATTTGATGCGCCACTCAGATGTTACTTAAAAGGTCAAATTTACCCCGGGGGGTCAAGTTACTCCCGTGGGGTCAAAGGTCAACAATATGTGTATCATTGGAATACCCATGCCATCAGCTTCTCGAATATATATACATGTATGGGTAAAAAATGACTGTTGTTGGACCCTTCTCCATGTCTCTAACTATGTGTGCAGCGCCTTTATTGACTGAGTGAGTAGTCTAGTTCCGAGATTCCAGAATCATTCAAAGAAGTTTCCACTTTTTTCTTCGTAACTGCTGTGTTTGGGCATTGTTTTTTCCTTTTATCCGTTTTCTTACCTAGACACATTATTTAGTATTATTTGACATCATTTAGTATTATT